>CM067537.1:3055000-3132500 GCA_034509925.1 Hirudinaria manillensis
TACATTTCCAGTAAATGTAGCAGGCATTAAGTAAGAGTTTTTGAAGAAAAAGACAAAAATAATATCGAGTTATTTGAATTTCAATGAAGGGACGCGATCCATTTTAATTCTCAAATTAATATATTGAGACGGTTTTCTGGGCCCATTTTCAGATATGTTGTGTATTAATCATATATCTCTCCAATATCAAACTTTCGGCTCCCAATTTGTTGTGGTTTTAGAGTAAGTTGGAAATAACAAATCACCGCAACTTTTGAGAATCGAGTTCGGCGATCAAGTCCAGTGACTCGGATTTGCGCCCTATAGGCTCTTTTTCTCAATTACGAAAATTAGAAAAAAATTAAATTTAAAATAATTTAGGCAATAGGTTAATAATAAGAAATATGAATGATAAAGCCGAAGTTTGAACTTCTAAAGTGAATAGTTTTCTTATAATCTCGAAAATATAAAATGGACGCGAAACTCTAAAAATTCTAAAACCTAAAGTTTGATAAAACGTGTGATAAACTATCTTCAAAAAGTTCACTTTGCTATCAATAGTGAACTTTTGTGATAAAAATGAGCAATTTTGCAAACGTTCTTTATAGACGACCCCTGGCATGTTTTGAAAACAATTCGTCGGGGACCGGCCTGATAAATTTAAAATATTAAGTTTATTCAAAACTAATATTATATAACTCAAAATAAAGATTTAATTGTCAGTAATGTTTTTCTAAAATTGATTTTACTTGAAATTTATTATTAACGAAATTATGAAACATAAACCTTTATTTTCATTCTCATAATTTTTAAATGTAGGTATGTCATGCATCTTAGTGCAAATAAGCTTTTGAAATACTTTTCAAAGTACTTAACAAACATTAAATGGGAGTTTTTGGCCGAAAAGACTAAAATAATAGCGAGTTTTCTGAATTAAATTAAGCGACGCAGTTCATTTAAGGCCGAAAATTAATATTTCTCGTTAGAGTTTGGAGTTCATTTTTACACATGTTGAAGCCTAGACATGAATCTTTTCATTAACGTTTTTTTCGGTTTTAAATTTGATGTAGTTTCGACGTAAATTTGAAATAGCTCACCGAACTCCATTTTTGCGAATCGAGTTCGGCCAACAAGTCGAGTTACATTCAAATATAACCCATAGGCTCTTTTTTCTCAATTTTGAAAATCAAAAAATAATTAAATTTAAAACTAAATAATAGATTAATAATAAGCATTACGAGTGGGGAACTCGGAGATGGATCCAGTAAAGTGAATAGGTTTCCTTATAATCCCGAAAATGTATATTTGGCGCGAAAGTTGAGAAAACAAATCGCGAGAGATCATTTAAATTTCAAAATTATTAAGTCATATATTTTATGTTTAAAATAGGTAACTTTTTGTGAAGCATCTTATTATCTAAAAATTATTTCTTAATAATTCGTCGCTTTGCCGGACTGAGCGCATGTAGAATGTCACCGGGTTTAACATGCGTTATTTGATTCAAGGTATTATTATTATTATTATTATTATTATTATTATTATTATTATTATTATTATTATTATTATTATTATTATTATTATTATTATTATTATTATTATTATTATTATTATTATTATTATTATTATTATTATTATTATTATTATTATTATTATTATTATTATTATTATTATTATTATTATTATTATTATTATTATTATTATTATTATTATTATTATTATTATTATTATTATTATTATTATTATGTTTGTGAGGATTGCTTGTAGTAGTAATTAATAAATAAATTAATAATTAATAATTTCTCTGAATTCTCACTTGCAGCCTCTCTGAGTTCAAGCTTAAAACGAAGCTGAAAACGAAGCCGGCGACCTGTTATTGTCTCAGTCTGTCGACCTTCTGACCTCAAGGTTCAAAGGGTCGCCTCACTCTTTGCAGCTGAGGCTGGCCATTGCAGTGCTCCACCTCATGAGGGAGTTTGGATTCAAATATGTGGACAAGAAAATGGTTAGAAGGAGGATCATCAACAGATCTTTTAATGGTTCTTTGTTTGAAAATGTACGAATCTATTGACCTCCATCCTGCATTTACTAAAATTTCATTAATTATTAATTATTATTAATATAATAATAAAATAATATAATAATTAATATTAATAGTATTTATCTATTATTAATTATCAACACAGTATTGACTGGCATTACCTTAACAGTTAATTATCCAGTAACGTGATTAGCCAATAACGGATGACCTGACCCGTTTAATTTAAATTTACTTTTAATCACCAACAATAGAACGTGGAGGAGGAGGAAGAGGAAGACGTCGATGCCATAAAAATGAGTTTCTCACACCCGAACTACGGTCTCATGGCGTTCGAGATTTTTCTTGTCACCATGACAACCAAGAGCATCCTCGATGGTTATTATTATTATTATTATTACTGTTATTATTAATCAAGAGTAATAATATAATAATAATTAATAGTAATGAATAGTAATAATAACAATAATAACAATTTTATACCAATAAATAAGACACCAAGTGGTAATGTAATGATTAGGTTATAATAATACTATATTACTATTTTTCATTCATTAATATATTATATAATTTTTTCATCACATTTTCATTCATTCTAAGGGTTCTCGAAAGAAAATGGGGAGGTCATCCAGAAGGACTCCTCGAACTTTGACCTCCACGAACTCTTTGGCAAAGAGGCGAAGAAGACGACTACGACGAGGGACTTGGCTGGACTTCTGAGGAAACATTTTCGAGATCAGATTGGCAACAACATGGTGCAGGTGGCACTCAGAGGTAAATATCACTGGATGGTGTAATTTTTCATCATTTTATCACTGATGATGATGATTATTATTATTATAATTATATGTTTATTATCATAAATAATTAATTATAACATTAATGTATATGTTATAATTAATATTAATATAATGTATTATCTAATATTAATTACTATTATTATTAATATAATATAATTATTTATTTATTGCCAGCAATGTTATCCATCATATCATTAGTATGTAAATTTATATTGTCCCATCTAAGGAAATCAAGGAAATCTTTAGATATTCAGAGCTTTTGTATCTTTAAATTTAAAAAAATGTATTTGTTTGTTTTTTTGTAATTTATTTATTAAATTTCTTTCTTAATTTTTCTCGAAGTTCAGGGATTCCGAGAGATGGCGGAGTTGTCTAATCTTCCGTTTGAGGTCCAGGTGAGCATTGTTTGTTTGTTTATTTATTTATTTATTTATTTGTATTTTTCTTAACAAAAAAGGGACTGCTGTATTACTATTATAAATATAATGATTATTATAATTGTAAGATTATTATTATTATTTTACTTTTTATTATGACTTTCTTTCTTTGTTTCCATACTTTGAATCATTCTAATCAAAGGGTTTTCAAGGCCTAATTTCAAGTTCTGCTTCATTCTTCCAGTTGAAGGTGTTGAACCTCCTGAATGTTCCAAGCCTCCTCCGCCTCTCGGAGACTTCAAAGTTCTGGAGGACTCTTTGCTTCGAGCCGCTGGTCTGGAAAAAGAATTACTTGGAGTTGATGTACAACATGAAGCAACCAGGTGAATTTTAAGAGTTTAATAACATTATTATTATTATTATATTGATTCCACTTTTAAGATAATTTTGCATAATTCTACTTTCAATTATACAGCCTCGGTTTGAAGTAAGGATGACGATGAATTTCTGCTGTAGAATTTATTTTATAATATTTATTCATTCATTTGTTCGTTCATTCATACTATTATATTGCATTGGATCCTAGTTATAGTTATATGGATTCTAGTTATATTGCAAAAATTTAGGCGCGAGATTTCATTTGTACATTTCGTTTTCATTCTCTGTTTATTCATATGCAACGTTATATTGCATATGTTATATTGCATTGGATTCATGATTTCAAGTTTAACAATGCACCTGGTCAATTCTCATGGCTGATGTTTGCTTCCATCACAGCTTTACAAGAGGCAGTACAAGATGCAGAAGGACGAGTTGAGGTTCAAAGAGTTCATGTTCTCTCCTCGTGAACTGCCCCACGAACGCCCGTTGCACTTTCCATCCCCTCGCACGTCCCTGCCAGGGGTCATCGGGGGTCGTTACGACATCTGGCCCGGGGCAAGTCATCCAGGTGGGGAAGATTTTGTGCCACATTTTGAAGTCACGTCGACGTCATTAAAATGCATTTTTTTAATGTCGGTTGAAAATTGTTTTTAGACGTGCTTTTCTAGTTTTAATCTCCTCTCAAGTCTCCGAGATTTATTTTTAGATCTCGTTCGAGTGTCAAAGCTGGTGTTTTAATCAATAATATAATTTATTTCAGATTTTGATATTTTCCAACCGATCGGAGGACATTTTATGAGAGGAGGTATGTTTCCTTAGTTTTATCTTTGCTTTTCATGGTGATTTAATTTCGCCAGATGAAAATAAACCGTGCACGATTCAATAAATGTAATAACAAAAACACTCCGAACAGGTGACAGGAATCCTTTGCTGGGATCCACAAGAGGCGGTAGAGGTAGAATTCGCTTTCCAGAAATCCATCCCCCTAACTTTCCCGGTTGGTTTTGACAGTTGTCAAGGGAACGTCGACGACTCGTCTGACGAGGATGTCGTCAGATTTGTTGATAGACATCTGCTGCCTAATTCTGTCCTCTTTATTGGAACGACTCGACATTCGATCTTATGCCGGAGGCCTGTTGCAACCTTTGCAAAGTTATAAATAGACTCTGACGTGCAACCTTTGGCAAACATTCGGACAGCTTTTAGAGAGACTTTTGCTTTTGTTAGGGACCTGGCTTCATGAATAATTAATGAGCTGCATTAATAAACAGTCTTAGTCTTACGATCGACCATAAAACACTTTGTCTAAATCTTGATGGTGAGGGGGTGTTGGCATTGCGCCAAGTAATTGGACTTCCATGGTACAAGATCGGTGTTTAAATGCTCTGAGTGGAAGCTTAGTTGTACGTAGAGTGAATGGCATTAAATTTATTAACTCAAATTTAAATTTAATATCTGCGAATAGAAATAACTAATAATATCGGAATACCGAAGTTAATGGCACGGAGTAATTTGAATAAGTGACACTCCTACAAATATCTTCTCGACTCCAACCTACGGGGACAAACACCTATCCAATTGCAATCGTATTAATTATTTTTAACATGAAAATTCAACTCCTTTAGAGCTAGGGTTGGAGTAACCCGGTATAGGATATGCGGCATTACCGGCCGAGTTTTGTCAGGATTTTGTTTACGCTGTCAATCGATTTTCGTCTAAATTAAATTTCAAATATCTTATTAAAATTTCAAAAGTTGAATTTGCAAAAATTTAGGCGCGAGATTTCATTTGTACATTTCGTTTTCATTCTCTGTTTATTCATATGCAACGCCAACAAACCGTGGCGGAAATACTACTATTCGAAAAGGGAAAGGTTGCAAGATTTTGTTTGTTATTTCTCAAACCTTTCATGGTCATTATTTTCATGGGCGTTATTTTGATGATTAATTTCAAAATTTAAATTGATTAATTTAGTAAGTTGTTTAGTAGTTCCGAAGAGATACTCAAATTAGCCTTGTTTCGCAAACTCATCATCCTCATCATCGTCATCGGCATCGTCATCACAATCGTCGTCACCATCGCAGTCAATACATTTCTACTTTTTTCCGTTGAATGAATTTATCGATTGTAATTTTAATGTTATTTAAATTTAATGTATCAATTAATTATTTTATTAATTATTTTATTTATTTTTATTTATTAATGTTTTGCAGATAATTGCCATTAGTTTCCAGGAGTACTTCACAGTCACTTCAAATTCGAGTTTGATATGCACTTGTACCTATTTTAGACCAGTAGATAATCATCCCATCAAAGGCATAACATTGGGCATAATATAAAGCAAAATATTAGGCATAATATAAAGCATAATATAAGGCATAATATTGGGCATAATATAATATCTTGCATTTTTTATATTTGCATCATTTATCAACTCACGAATCGTAATCTTCAGAGCTCTTTCAGAGTAAAACTATTGACTAATAATAATGATAATAATAATAAATATAAATAAAAATAAAAATAATAATTAATTAATCATAGTTGTGACTTGCTAAGAAGGGCATTAATAAAATAAATAAAAATATTATAATTTATTTATACGATAAATACGATAGCATCAGATAAACACATTAAATTATCCATTCATGTTACCTTTTCAAATTTCTTGTTTGGGTTTCAAAGCTTCTCGATTTTCGAGGAGGCCAAAGCTATGAATTGTGTTATTATTATTTATGTTATTATTATTATTATTATTTAATAAATAACAAATAACAATTTATTGTAATAATCGTTAAAAACTATGTCATCGGGTAAAAGCGGCCATTTCTAAGAAAATAGTGAAATCCGGTTAGTCGGACGCAGACAAGATTACAATTATAATTTAGAACTATCTCGAATTTTGACGTGAAATTAAGAATTAAAATGGTTAAAATACAGCAGTAAAGACCTGAAACGTTCGACTTCTACGTACGAGGCACTTTTTTGCACCTAATATCGTCCACGTGAAAGAAAAGAACAAAAGTCTGAACCGCTGAACAGTAGCTAAGTTAGGTAATGTCATGCAGGCCGTTAAATATATTAACCGATTATTCAGTATTTATTCGAGAAATACGATCAAATCCGTCAATAAAATAATGAAATAAAATAAAACAACAAAAAATAAAACCGCGGTTAAAGCGTCCGACGTGGGTAAGTAGTCGGCCGGGTCATTCGAAGGTCATTTGCACGTGTATCTCTTTTCGATTCTCTCGCAAGTTCTGCAGTGAACGTTGCAGCACCAGACGAACTTACAGTTGCACCTTTCCATGTACTTTACGACCTCGACCCTGTAACCCCTGCCACAGCAGAGTTCGTCGCAGCTCTCCGGACCGCCTGAGTGGCGCTTGCAGACGCGCCCCTTCGTACCGCTTATGCCCTTGGTCGGGTCCTTCTTGCAATAGTTGGGAGACTTTTCCACGTAGACGAGTTTCGTGTCTGAGATCGGCTCTCTGCGCCTCCGCTTCTCACGTCTCAACAGGACGTTCTTTCCGTCCGCTTCTCGCGCTGCTTTTCGGGTGTTGTCGAGCGACGAGCTGACGTCGAAAGACGGAAGCTTTGGCGAGATTTCTACTGAACTTTCGTACTTCTTCTTCAGTGTATCGCCGACCTCCCTGAAGCTGGGCAGTGCCCTCCAACAGGTTTTCACCCCGCATGAGCCCGAGACCCCGTGGCATCTGCACTTCATCTTCGTGAGCGAGAAGAGCACCTGTAATCGGTTAATAATAATAACAATAATAATACTAATATAATAATAATAATAATAATAATAATAATAATAATAATTTAACAGTAATCTATTATTGTTATTATTATTATTATTATTATTATTTTCTTGAAAGACCTCTTCTCAAGAGAGATCATTGAGTTAAAGTACTCGTTTGTTTAAAAATACTTTTCATAATAACCTTCAGATGAAATAAGTTTTTTTTATTTATTGCAATTGTTTAATTAATTCAAATTAAATGTTAATTAAGTATTTAATTAAATATTTTAATTAATACGGAAAAAAATCACATATTTAATTATTAAATGCTAAATGTTGCTGCTGCTCGCAATTAACTCAAAATGAATTATAAGAATTATTTAGAATTCTTTTACAATAACTTAATTTATTAATAAATTATCTTTAAATAAATGAATATTCTTAACGACCAATGAATTACAATTCAAGTCTATTTTTTTTAACTTTTTAACCTGTAGAGACGTTCGAACCGCATTCTGAAAAGTCCTTTTAGAAATGGTCCACGCATTTGACGCTTTATAATAATTATTTTTGGCACTCAATTGGGACATTTTTCTGCACTCAAGTTTTTAAAAATTGAGTCTTTTGTGAAATCGTTATTATTCGAAATGATTATTATTTTTTAAACTGAGATTTTGTCGATAATCTGGTCACGAATTTGTGATTTTAGTCGTGGAGAATAGAGTCGGAGGGTGTAGCACAGGTGCGGAAAGTGATTGAAATCGCTTGACATCGATTGAAATCGTTACAGTCCTCTGCAATCCCTCCAATGAAATCCCTCTACCTTTCTCTCTGACTTTGCCACAACAAATCATTGAAGAACCGCTTCTCGTAAACCACTTCTAGTTTACAGAAGTTTAAATTCGTGGTCGTAAAACTGCCACAGTTGAAATGTTTAAAAGCGCTGACAAGGTGAATGATGTCTTACATCTGTGACAACACCGACAGCAACAACAACAACGACGGCATCCACCACAACAACAACAACATTCAACAACAGTTCGTACAAATTGGTATACAAAAATTCCACTCGAATATTCGAAATGCTTTCAATTGTGCGCAGAAAAGGGCAGACGCCTTTCGGAGATCCCAATCAGTGGCCTCGGCTCATTTGGCTCATTGTCTTTGACCAGGATCAGTGGACCCTCCTAGAGATGATGACAGACCAACGTACAATTAGGTGTCCGATACGCTTACCATCGTTAGGCATTGTTTGCCACGATCAGCCATTGTTTTGCTGACAAGTGTTGCAATTATTGTTGTTGTTGTAGTTGCTGCCGGTTGTTGTTGTCTGTTGTTGTTGTTGTTTTTGTCTGCTGTAGTTGTTGTTGTTTATGTTGACCGATTCGAAAATGAAAATTAATTAACTATATTTGAACCTTCGTTTTCAGCTTTTCGATCGATTTTTTGTTAGAGGTGCTACCTCTATGAATTTTGAATGAATTAAATCGGAATAAATAGGAATAAATCCCTAAATGAAGGGTATAGTCGCCATCATAAGGATTATAATTTACTCGTAGCAAAACATCCGGCAGTGACAACAGTGATAATAACGAAATAATGATAATAATAATAAAATTAATAAACTATAATTACTAATATTGTTATCTGGTTAATAGTTAAAAGATAAATTATATAATAAAAGCACGGACATTGTCGATAATTGTGATTATTCCTTAGAAATAATTTTTACTTCTTATTATAATTTATTGTCTTAGAAGTTTTATTATTATTTTTTAAGAAATAAAGAAGTTAACATAAATTTTTAAAGAAGCTGAATTGATTATGATATTGATACGATGGTGCTGAAATCTACGATGACGATGATGATGATGATGATGGTGATGATGGTGATGATGATGATGACGACGACGATGACGAATAGTTTACGACTGTGCAAGTATAAAGCGTGCTGGTGAGAGACCATTTGTCAATGAGGAGGACAAAAGCCGCCCCATGTGAGTCTTGAACCCGCCACCACTGAGTTGAGATTCTATTTGGAGACATTCGAGAGCTTTGCCATGCTTCATTCATTCATTCATTCATTCATTCGTTCGTTCGTTCATTTTTGTTATTCATTAATTCAGTTATTCATTCATTCACTGGTTCATTCATTCAGGCATTCAGTCATTCACTCAGTCATTCATTCATTCCTTGGTTCATTCACTCATTCATTCACGCAGAGCGAGCCTATATTTGAAGCTTATATATCTGCATTTATTATTCCAAAATATTATTATTATTATTTAAAATATTTTTAATATATGCAAAAATACATCAAATCATTGCATATATTAATAAATAATCTTAACAACATTAAAACATAATCTGTGTTTGAAGCTAATAATTCATAATTCATAAATTATAATTTATAACTTCAAAACATTTCAATTGTTCTCCGATACATGTTTGTAATAACAACATACGATGAACTTCGACTTTTCACTTTTTGAAAAGTACAATTTAAGCTGCACATAAAACTGGAATAAAATATAAAATAGTTAATAATTTTAAGGCTTCTGCGAATTTATATTCTGTTCATTTTATGGAATATATTTAAATATAAATTACTTGCATAATATATTTAAATATAAATTATTTATATAATACATTTAAATATAAATTATAATAAATTAATATATTTAATGCAACGTCCTACAACATGAGGAACACCTAACGAAATCCTTGGATGATTGAAATGCTGGCACACAAGCAATCGGTGTTGATGGAAATAAATTGCATTTTACGGACAATTAAATCAATTCAGACTCTGAAATTGCGACACTGAATTCGATTGAACTGATTGATTGAAGGTCGATTGCTTGATTGGTTGGTTGATTGGCTCGTGATTGAAGATTGTAGAAAGAGGTCTGATGTTGTATAACGTGTTGGTATATTATTTCTACCGTAATATTATTTTATTATAGCATAATAATAATAATAATAATAATAATAATAATGAAATATTAGTGTGTATTATTTTATAAATCTATTTATTGTGTATATTTATTTTATTTATGCAAAGATTGCCTTAGAAAACATATATACATATTATGTTTTACATAGTATAAACATAATACATATGGTAATATGTATGATAATATGATCATCATACATAAATATAAATAATAATAATATGATCATATTTACAAAATTATTGTTTTAAATTATATGTTTTTTTTATGCAATCCGACACAGTTCTTCAATTCTCGTTCATGAAAAATGCTTCAATTTTAAATTAAATACTTTGACCTGATACCATTTCAGGTCGTTAGGTCCTTCTAAATCACGTGTTAAATGGCGTTATCCTCTTGTTGTGATGATGATGATGATGACGACGACGATGATAATGATAGTGATGGTTACGATAGTGATGATGATGATGACTGGAAAATCAATGTATTTAATAAGGAATTGTGGTAATATTGAACCCAAATATTTTAGCAGCTCCTCCAAAATCATCATCATCGTCGTCGTCGTCGTCGTCAATGTCATCATCATCAACATCATCATCGTTTTCCATTTGCGTCAGGAAATTGTTCGAATGCTCCTTGGAATTCCAGGCAGCCGTGAAGGAGTTGCGAGTGTTCGTTTGAATAATTAAATTATAATTATATTATAATTATTAAATTATTATTAAATAATTTAATAAAATTATAATTTTTCATTAAGTGCTCGTTTGAATACTTATGAGTGTGTACGTATATTATTAAGTGCTTGCATTGATTCCAAACTTGAATTTTACGACAATTGTAGTTGTTCATTGCTGACCTCAGACATTTAGAGGGGAAGCACGGTTTATTATCGCCCTATATTTTAACGATAACATTTATTATGTTGAACAATTATTAATCATAATTATTAGTTTATTTATTATAAATCTATTATTGTTGTTAAATAAATGATTATGATTGATTATGATAGATTATGTTCGATTATTAGTCGTGTTTCTAATAATAAAACTCGGATAAAAAACGTAAAAGTCAATTTTTAAAACAGCATTAACGGAATAAATAATTAAAATTAATTAATTAAAGAATTTACGGCGACATTGATAGCTAATAATAAATAAATAAATAAATAAATAAATAAATAAATAAATAAATAAATAAATAAATAAATAAATAAATAAATAAATAAATAAATAAATAAATAAATAAATAAATAAATAAATAAATAAATAAATAAATAAATAAATAAATAAATAAATAAATAAATAAATAAATAAATAAATAAATAAATAAATAAATAAACAACCAGACAGACATTAGAACTTTCAACGCGAAGCTCTCTGTCATGTCACGGCCCAATAACAACAACAATCGTCGAAGCTACTCATGGTCGGTGATGATAATAGTTCGACAACAATCAGATAAACATCGGTTTGATAACATTTTTGATAACACTTTATCGGATTGTTTAATCCCTTTCCTAATTTCAAGTGCAGTATCTTGCTGAGCGTCCAAATCTTTTGCTGGACCCCACCAATGTATCTGCCTGAATTAATTTAAGACTTGTTTTCGTTGGAGAATGTACCGACGCTTTGAGAGTCCGGAGTTCAAATCTTGGCTTGTTGTTGGCACTCGAATCGTAAAATGCAATCGATGTTTTTGGCATTACTTTAATATGCCAATGGTTTTCTCGAAATTCAGATTAAATAGAACAAATACACCCAAGCATAAAATATCAGTTTCATTTTCCCAAAATTCTCATTAAATCAACCGATACAAACAAACAAACAAACAAACAAACGATAAAACAACAACAACAAACCTTTCTCCCGAATTCGTTGTTGTGCAAGTTGACGAGCAACCTAAGCTCTCTCTTCCGGTCGACTTTCAGACCCGGGTCCACCTGACCCGACAGTTCAGGGACATCCGTGAACTTCTCGGCGTACCTGAGTCCGAACTCGATGTTATCGCTGCAACCGCCCCACTTCCAGCCGTCGTCTTCGGACCGTGGGCTGACCTCGCTATACCTCGGCTTCCTGAAGCCGTCCGTGGATACGGACAGGGTACCTGGGCCGGCCAGACAGGAGCAGTCGGTCAGGTTTCCGGCACTGCAGGATTCTGTGACAGCGTAGGCGACGCCGGCACTGGTGATGGCGTAGATGAAGGCTGTCTCCTTTTTAGCTGGTTGATTGATTGATTGATTAATTGAATTAGTTATTATGGTAGATTTGTTATAATAAAATGAAATAATATAATAAATGGATTGAATATAATAGTATATTATATTAGGATATGATATCACGTACTAATTCATTATGATGATAATTATAATAGAGATTGGGGCACGATTAAAATATGCATCAATAGCAGAAAAAATTCAAAAAGACCTACACTCCATTTCGCGCGCCCCTTTGGAACCACATCAGCGATTCTACATTCTCAGAACTCATCTCATGCCTGGCCTTGTACACCATCTCAGCTTCGAAAAAATAAGTCTTTGAACGCCGCCGACGTCACCATTAGACGAACAGTTCGACATTGGTTGAAATTACCGAAGGACGTCCCCAATGCATTCCTGTATGCCCCAGTCCGACTGGGAGGTCTCGGAATCCTTCAACTTCGGAAATGGATTCCAAATATAAGAATTCGTCGCATGTCACAGGTCTTAAAAGAAGCCAAGGCGAATAGAGACCAATTCATGCTGGACGTCCTTGGAGGCGGAACGACAGTGATGGGAGAAGTCAGGAAGTTTGGTCTCCCACAGAATTGTACAGACGCCAAAACAATGGGCATCAGAACGGCAAAACAACTGTACAAAACAGTTGACGGATATGGACTCCAGTCATTTTCAAACGCCATTGGTCCAAGCGAATGGCTAATCGATGGAATTAGCAGAATGACATCAGATCAATGGATCAACTGCGTGAAGGTTAGAGCCGCGGTCCTACACAACAGATTGCGGGAATCGAGGTACAAGATGTATTTGAGCACTCTCTGCACTGCTGGATGCCGGACTGAGGAGTCGCTGGGCCATATCATACAGCGGTGCCATGTTACCGATGGTCCTAGACATGTTAGACACAACTCCATTTTGGCCATGTTAGGAAGCAAACTTGAGAAGATGGGGTTTACTATCAGCATCGAACCCAGAATCCCGACGATAGAAGGAACAAAAATTCCTGATTTGTGCGCATGGAAAGGCTCCACATACGTCGTGTGTGACGTGGCAGTGGCATCGGATATTGCCGACTTGAACAAAATACATGCTTCAAAAGTCGCAAAGTATGACCTTCCGGGAATCCACCAATGGATGAAGGAAAATAATCCGATGCCAGAACAACGGAGTCAGAAAGGTACCATCACCGCCCTGGTCTTGAACTGGAGAGGAGCAATAGCAGAAGAGTCTTGGAGGGTTTGGAGAAGATTTGGGGTCTCGAGGAGGTTCCTCATGTGGACCTCCATCAAAACGTTGCAGGAGACCCATAAGATTTGGCGAACTTATAAAAATAACGCCTGGAGAAGAAGAAAAAAAAAGTTGAATTGAATGACATTTGTGAATGTACAATGACTCGTAAGATCGACTTGAAAGTTCCTTTTTTTGAATGGTCTGACGGGATTTCCCAGACCCATTGGCGGACCTAAAATTATTGAATCGGATTATGAATTGTATGAATTGATTGCTTTCTGTGAGTTTTTGGCTGGGCTAATAAAAGGAAAAATAATAATCATCATCATCAGTACTCAACCAGATTGGAAGACAAAATCACATCCTTTTTAGATTTATTTGTGAGCAAAATTATTATTTTCATTATATTTTCAGATTATTTTCACGTTAATAATCGAATTATTGTCTAAACTGTCAAATGTTGTTATTAAGGGCTAATATTCTTTATTAAACTTGTTAAATATCATCAAATTTCATTATTATTATCATTATATTAATTAATTCTAATATATCAATATATCAAATTAATCGATGATAATGATCATGACCTTGAAGCACGACCTGACCAAATGTCCTTATCATCCTTGTCATCTCGCAAGGCGGGAATGCGCAGACGTAAACAGCAACAAGTTATTAAAGAACAACAAATGACAACACTTTCTTACCATATCAAACATTATTATTATTATTCAAAATTACACTGCATTACACTTTTACAGATATTTTCTTATTTTCCACATATTTTTTAAAAAATATTATTCCCTAACAACTTCAAACAGCATCGTTATCATACATCAACATCTCAGGAATCTGGAATTCCCACCCAAATACCTCCAAGGACTCTGGTCAACTATTGGGTCAGACGAAGGTTCATTTTGGATCTGCATTGTTGTACCAATTCTGTGTCAGGTTATTTATAGGAAGTCACTCTACTCTAGACCAACGTTGAATAACATGCGCATCTCTTAAGATGACAATAAATTTCTTGGCTCAGAAATTGGCCTCTGAAAATCATAAATCAGAGCTGATGCAAAACAAAGCGATTATTGTCGAGCAAATCTCTCAGAAGCGATCAATCACTTTGCCAGTACAGAAATTCCATTGTAGTGGAATCCGCGCCTGGAGAAGCAGAAACTCAATCTGCCAGACAGGCCCATAAACCAGCAAAGTCAAAGTCGAAGATCGCTTTCAAAGACGCGTAAAAGATCTTCGCATTTCTCACTTTGTTCGCCCTCCGATCGCCTCGCATTTTGCCCTTGTCTCAGCCTGTTGTTAAGTCTCTCCTTGGGCGATTTCTTCCTCTTCTTAGCGTCATTCTCGTAGCCAGAAACGTCTAATTGGTCGTTGGCGGGATACTTGATGACGTTATTGTCTGTCGGAACAAAGCCTTCATTGATCTTCGAAATTGTCTCCGTCTTTGAGTCTTTGCAACTCTATTGGGGCTCTTGGGTATCCGGAAAATTCATCGAATGAAAATTCATCGCCGGAGAATTCATCCCGGAAAATTCATAGAACGGAAAATTCATAGAACGGAAAATCCATCGATCGGAAAATTCACCGTACGGAAAAATCATCGCAGGAAAATTCATCGAAAATTTTAAACGGTTACTAATTTAGGTTTACTAAACGAGGACGACCATTTTGAACAGAAAAAGACAACATACACATTTAAAGATTTTATTTAATAATTAAAATTATAAGCTAACCCCCTCAAAGATTTTATTTAATAATTAAAATTATAAGCTAACCCCCTCAAATGGTCACCGAAAATTTTAAACGGTTACTAATTTAGGTTTACTAAACGAGGACGACCATTTTGAACAGAAAAAGACAACATACACATTTAAAGATTTTATTTAATAATTAAAATTATAAGCTAAGCCTCTCAAATAGTCGATGATGTTCCTTTTCCCGTAGTCTTTTATTACATTTTGTAGTCTGAGAGAGGCATCTCGATAACATTTCTTTGGTACTGTTGCGTTTGTCCCTGCTATATGTTGCTCGAACTTGCCCTCATTAAGGGCCTGTTCCTTCCTCAGGACTTCGATAAATTTCCATATGGATGGATGACTTGCTCCAATAGACTCGTTGAAGGCCCTGTGCCAACCCTCACAGGAATTGTTAGTTTTAGGCGAAGCCGTCAAACCATCCTCATAGCAATTCCAGAGATGATGTGGAAATCGGGGTGGTTTTCGGCTACACCGGTGAGGTCGTCCAATCCAGGTGTCTTCGAAGTACTCCAAAAAGGGTTGGCAATCAGTGTCTTCGAGGAAGTCACTTAGATGCTCAAAAGATGAAATGACATCAGTCACTGGTACAAACGCCAGAGCTGAAACCATCCTCATCTTTAAAGAAAAGTCCTTGTCATTCTCATAGCGGTGCTGCATGCCGTACAATTGAATATTTCGCCATAGGCTCTGGCAAAAATGAAAAAAACAACCTTTATTCCTAGCCGACGCGAAACTGTGATTGAAGGCATTGATCGCTGACATCTCAAAATCAGTCGTTACAGATGTCGGTGCCAGATTTGGGCAAGCAGTCTTGAGCACCGAAAACAAGCGATTATAGGTCTTTTCAGTCCTGTATGTCAACAAAGCGCAAACGAATGCCATAGTTTTTTCACAGACAACACCATGGATCACGTACAGCAAAAAAGAGATGGGACATATTTAAAAGACCCGTCGCAAACCAAACGCGGGAGCTGGATCACACCTGGAGATTTTGCTCTAGCGAAAATCAGCATTCTCTCGGAACTTTCGCTTATGTCTGAAATCAAAAACTTAGTTCCTCTGTGTGTGTATTGAAACTCCTTTGGAATAACCAATTCAGTTAACGACAGTGGATTCGGCAGGGGTCGTTCAGCTTGTCGACTCGCGAATATTCCTTTTTATTGTCTTTCAGCAATTGCCACCTGTGAAAGTCTGACGAAGGCATCACTGACGATCCTGTGTGGATTATTTTGACTTGACTTCGCCTTATCTTTCATGGAATTCACCACCTTCACTGCTTCTACCTTGGCACTGTTACAGGCATGATTGTGTTCTCCGTTCCTCATCATTCATTGTATGAATGCGTGCGCGACATTTAAACTTTTGATATTGGTCACATTTCCAATATGTTTTCTCCCCGCAAACCTTGTCCTTCACAAACAAATGTCCAGAATCCACCAACTTTTGATTCCCTTTCTCACTTAATACAAATTCAAGAGGCATTTCAGCTAAAAAAATAAAACATTATTTTCAATCTGAAAAAAGCCCATATCACAAAACTTTTTAAAATAACCAACCTTTCCAGCGATTTATAAAAATCGGGTAAATTGCGAAGTAAGGTAGAACCAAAAATATTGGCTTAATTTATCGCATACGTCGTTATATAAATATAAAAACAGTAATTACATTGTATTATTCATTTATCTATCCATATTTAAACTATTGTAATTTAATTTGGGCTTGTAACTACTCAACTTGCTTAAAACCCTTACTTAATCTTCAGAAAAAAATTCTTACGTGTTGCCCTTTGTTTGCCATATAATTCTCATACCGATTATGCATTTACAAATTTAAACATACTTAAAATTCATCAAATTAATAATTTCCATTTGGCCATTCTCATGTATAAAGTAGATTATCACATGCTGCCTCGTCTTTTCGATAGCTTGTTTTCAAAAATATCCTCCTTACACAAATACTCTGTTCGAACGTCTAATAATTATAGACCGACTTTTGCTAAATCTGTCACTGGCTCTCGTTCTATTGTCTGTATGGGACCAAAAATTTACTCTGCTGTCCCGCTTAATATTACCAACATTTCTAATCTTTATGCTTATAAGAAAGCATTAAAACATTTTATTATTAACTCTATCGGATTAATTTAACTACATGTTATTGTATTATATTTATTGTTTAAAAACATGCACCTTCTGATTAATGGAACCATTTAATTATATACCATCATTCCTAATTTTTTGTGTTAACTTTTCTGCTTATTGTGTTTCATGGGTCAGTCTACTAGCGAAAGCATGTGCTTCCTTAAGGCTGGCCCTTTGAGTTTTATTTTTTTTGCTGCTCTTTTCAGTTTTTTTTGTGTTAAATGAAGGAATTAGTATAATAATAAAACTCGTAACCAACAACCACAAAAATTAGCAGTAGTAAATGAAGAATTTTGTTTCAAAAGGTACTCCCACATTATAAGGTTGCATTAGACCTTTAGTCTTCTTTTGAGGACCTTTACTGGTTGCGCAATTATTGCAATTTCTACACCACTCCTCAACGTCTTGTTTGTAGTGCAACCAGTAAAACCTCTCCCTCACCTTCCTGATGGTTTTATTCACTCCTAGGTGTCCACCTGAGGTTCCGTTATGGAATTCTTGTAACACCTCAGAGACGCAAGATCTCGGAAGTACTATTTGAAGGTGATAGTCGGTGCCATCCTCTGTTTCCCACTTCCTATGTAGGAGTCCATTACTAATTCTCAAGTAATCCCACTGTGCCCAATAGGACTTAGTAACTTCTCCGTGCTCCGCTATCTGTTGCCAATCTGGTTTCACCCCGGCCTCCATCCACTGTAGTATGGGTGCAAGTGCTTCATCTCTTAATTGTAGATCTCGTAACCCGCTTTCCGTCCAGGGTTCGGGAGCCGTGATACGAATTTTTCGACATTCTTCGGTTTCCTGTTTTTTCTCTGCGTTGTTGCAGTGTCTGCAGTTAAGTTGACAAGGACGTCGTGATAGCGCATCAGCGTTGTTGTGTATTAGACCTCTCCTGTGTTCAATTTTGAACTGAAAACCCTGTAGTTTTTCAATCCACCTCGCCATCTGACCTTCTGGGTTTTTAAAGTTTAACAGCCACCTCAGAGAGGCGTGATCCGTTCTTAGCAGAAACGGCTGGCCCAAAAGATATTTCTGGAAATGTTTCATGGATTCTACTGCTGCTAATAATTCTCTCCTGGTCACGCAATAGTTTCTTTCCGCTTTAGACAGCGAACGGCTATATAATGCTAGAACTTTTTCTTCATTTTCAACCTGCTGGGAAAGAACTGCCCCGATTCCACAGTTACTGGCATCTGTATCGAGGATAAAAGGTAATCCGGGAATAGGATATGCCAGGATCGGTGCCGTTGTCATAGCTTCTTTCAGATTATCAAATGCTTTCTCACAGCTGTCGTTCAAGATAAATGGCTTGCCTTTTACAGTAAGTTCATGAAGGCTTTTTGCGATGTATGAAAAGTCGCCAATAAATCGTCTGTAATAGGTACAAAGTCCTAAGAAGCTTTGAAGTTCTTGGATATATTTGGGTACAGGCCAATTTTTTACTACCTCGACTTTATCCGGATCTGTACTAACACCTTCAGAAGACACGATATGGCCAAGGTATTTGACTTCTTTTTTAAAGAGTGAGCATTTCTTTGGACTCAGTTTCATGCCTGCCTCTCTAATCCTGCTAAATACTTCTCGGAGGTTGTCTAAATGTTCTCCAAATGTTTTTCCGACAACAATTATGTAATCCAAATATACTAGGCATACTTTCCAATTGAGTCCCCTTAGTATATGTTCCATTAATCTTTCAAACGTCGCGGGGGCATTGCATAGCCCGAACGGCATGACAGTGAATTGCCATAATCCTTCACCTGTCGAGAAGGCCGTTTTTTCTTTATCGTCAGGATGTAACTCCACTTGCCAGTAACCACTTTTGAGATCTAATGTGGAAAAAATTTTTGATCCCGAGAGAGTGTCTAAAGTATCATCGATTCTAGCTAAGGGGTAGCTGTCCTTAAGTGTCATTTCGTTCAGCTTTCTATAGTAGACACAAAAACGAAGTGATCCATCTTTCTTCTTAACGAGTACCACTGGTGAGCTCCAGGGGCTATTTGACGGTTCAATAACCCCTTGGTCTTGCATTTCTTTTATCATTTCCTTGGCGTTTGCTCTTGTAGCTAACGGAAGTGGACGGGGGTTTTGTCGAATGGGTTTAGCACCGGCCGTATTTATTTGATGTTGCACGAGGTTAGTTCTACCCAAAGGGCTGTCTTGTTCAGCCATTATATCCTGAAATTCGCTAAGCAGCTTTTCCGCTTGTTGATAATCTTCTTTTTGTAGAGTTTTGTTTAAATCTTTCAGGAGATTGTCCATCAATGGTTTAGACATGGTATCCCTTTTTATATGCTTGTTTCCACTCCCATCTAATGTTAATATGCGTTCTACGTTCCTGCAAAGTGCGATAGGTGTTCCTGCTTTGATCTGTTGTTCCTGGTCAGATAGATTCATTACCCTCAGTGGAACTCTGCCGGTGTTTAGCTTGACTAGTTCTCGTCCTACTAGTAGTCCTTGGCCAATGCCCGATTGATCTTCGACTGCTCCTATACCAAATTTTGTGTGGTCGCCCTCTAGCCCGCCCCAAATTAAACTTTCCGACTGTGCTGGGATGGTCTCGTCCTGCAATACCTTTACAAATGTGTCTTTAATTTCTGTACCCCCGTAGTTTAAAGGAATCTCCATTGCTCCTTGTTGAAGGGTGCCGCCCTTCATGTCAATGGAAATTCCATAGCGTCGCATGAAATCCAATCCCAGTATACATTCATCTGTTATATTCGCTATCATAAATTCCTGTTCGAATGACTTGCCTCCTAAATCCACTGTAATAGTTGTGGTTCCTTGAACTGGCACTAATTCTCCGTGGCTGTTTTTAGCTTGTAGTTGTTGGTCGTTACTTTACTGTTTCCTGCCAACTTTGGTTGGACAATAGATGTAGATGCCCCTGTGTCTATTTCAGGATTATATTCTTTCCCTCCAATTTTCCCTTTAACCTCTAGTGATGATCCTTTTCCTAATGCTGTAACGTGAAAGACGAGTGGGGCATTTCGAGTTTGCTGAAACGATCTTTGCCCCTTAAAATTAGAAGCTTCAGGTTTTTCTGATTTATAGGGCTCTCTCCAGTACTGCTGTTTTTTTGGAGAAGGTCGTCCTACATTCTCGGGCGAAATGGCCAGGCTTGTTACACCTGAAGCACCTTGGTCTTCTATCTACTTCCTGGAATCTTAAGTTTCTTGGGGGCTTGCTGAGGTCATTGATTTGTCGGGCTATTTTTTTGATCATCTCTCTGTCTTTGTCATTATCTTTATCTTTCTCCTTGTCTCTGTCTTCCTGAGCTTCAATTTTCTTTACATTCAAGCTTTTTTGGATTGAGGCTCTTGCCGCTTCCGTGGAGATTGCAAACGCCAATGCTTCATGGCTGGCCTTTATTCCATGAATTTTCAGTGCCATTTTGGTTTCCGCATCCCTTATCCCATCAACGAAGGCGTCAGTTACAATGTTTTCAATGAAATCTGTTGACTGTCCTGGATGGGCTAAGTATGCGAGCCTTCTGACGTCAGCCTCTAGTTCTTGGAGTGATTCGCCCTGTTTTTGCGTACGATTTTTTAATTCGTTTTTATGTACTTCCAGCATGTGGCCATTCCCAAATCTTCTTTCCATTGCTTCTGCTATTTCTGAATAGGTTTTACAATGTAACATTGTTTGCAAAAGCTCGGCTGCCCTTCCTCGCTGTACCATTATCAGCTCTGTTGCTTTTTCCTCTTCGGTCCACTTGTTACGTTCAGCGGCAATTTCAAACTGATGTCTGAACACTGCCCATGGCCCTTGTCCGTCGAATAGTGGGGGTCTCGTCGTTTTCTCTCTTCCGTATGTCTCTATTTTTGATTCATTGTACTTCTTAAACTTCTCTGTTTCCTTCCTCTGTTCTTCTTTTAGTGCATCTAATTCTGCGTTAACCTTTCTAAGGTCGGCCATTTCCTTGGATGATCTGAGGTTGGCTACGTCAGTTTTTACCGCTTCCATGGATGTCTGGAATTTGGCTGCATCAGTTTTTACCTCTTCACGCAGAACATCCATGGATGTCTGGAATTTGGCTACGTCTGTCTTTACCTGCTCCCGTAAAACATCCATGGCTACCTGGAAGTTGGCTATATCGGATTTCATATCCGACCGCAAATCATCAATGTCGCATTTCATATCTGACCGCAAAGCATCTATGCCGCAAATCATATCTGACCGCAAAACATTCATATCGGATTTCATATCGGATTTCAAATCATTCATATCGGATTTCAAAGACCGAATGGTTTCAGATTCTTCTTTCTTTTTTGGATCTTCAAATTCGTACTCTGAGGGATCAAGATTATTTTCCAAAAGCCATTTCTCGAGCCGTTCTTGTAGTTCGGTTTTTAGGCCATTTGCATCCAGGCCTCGATTCCTTAGTTCTCGTCTCAAATCGGGAACGCGCAACTCGTCCAGTATCTTCCAGTATCTTAGGTCCCATTTCTGTCGTTAAAACTCGCTGTCTTTACCTCTAGTGAATGTATATATCTCTTTACGACGCTAAATCCCACTCCTGACACCAATGTTATAACCCGGGGTCTGATGAATTAATTAACGTAAGGATATCTTTATTGGATTTAACTAATGGCAAATACGGCTGGACGATTTGGTCGATTGCTTGTCCCGATCGGAACTGCTTAATGACTTGAATCGCTAGATAAGACTTCGAAATAAAAGATACTGAATATTAACTAAACTTAATTAATTAATTATTTAATTAACTTATAACCTTCTTATAATCCATGCCATTGCTAAATTCCTCTTCATTATTTTGGCAGTGCTTACAATCATCTTGTTTATAAGCAACTGGTCTTTACAACCTCTTGACCCTCGTTGACAGCCTTTCTGTTCTATAGGAAGGATGTTATTCTTATCAAGGTGTGTGCATAGACGGTTTGATATTGCAGAGGTCAGCAATTTATATAAGGTGGGAAGACAGGTTATAGGTCGGTAATTTTTGGGATTGTTTTGGTTTGCACCTTTTGAGAGGAGAAAAGTTGTACCGGAGATTAGCCAGGATGGTATATTTTCTGGGTTATTAATCAAATCATTAAAAGCTATTGTAAGTATACTATGGAGAGAGGTAAAACGTTTAATCCAGAAATTTTGTATATTGTCAGGGCCTGGGGATTTCCAATTTGAAGATTTTTTAAAAACTTCTTGAATTTCACTTATTGTAAATTCTTTCCATTCTTCTGTAACCACATTCCTAAATGCAATTTCCTCATCTCTTACCCAAGCTGCTTCAATGTTGTGCACAATTTCATTCTCAAGAATTCCTCTCCAAAATTCTTCAATTTTCTCTGAGACGATGGTGACGTCGCATACAACTGAATCATCCTTACTCCATGCGACTAGATCAGGGACTCTGATGTCTTCCTCAACTCGTATCCTCGGCTCGATTTTGGTGAAGTATCCTTTCTCGGCCAACTTCGTTTCCAGCCGATGGACGAGGTTGTTGTGCCTCTCTCGTCTTGATGCATCCATTCCTGGACAAACCTGGAAAATGTGATCCAGGCTCTCGTTGACTCCGGCGTCACACTTGGTGTTTACCTCTGGATGATATCTGGACACCCGGAGATTGCATGGTAGGACGCCTGCTCTGACCTTTAAGCACTTTAAGTAGTCACTCGGGAGCAATCTTGGGCGCCCATCCGAGATCCATTCACTGATACCGACATCCTGGAAAAAGGACTGGAGTCCAAATCCGTATACCGAGCTGTAAAGGCTCTCGAGAGTCTCTTACTTAAGTCGTTTTTTGGATGACGACTCCGAATTAAATTGCCCGAACTTCCTGTGTTCTCCAAGGACGATGATGTTATTATTATTATTTCGTTATTATTATTATTATTATTGTTATTATTATTATTATTATTATAGACTATTTGTCATATTATGAGTTTTTAATTTATTAAATTCTTTTAATCCAACTTTTTCAAGGAAAATTCCGGAAATATGATAAATTGATATTATATGAAAATTTTGACAAAGTAGAGGCTTATAAATATATAGAGGCTCATAAATATAATTTTCTTTACTTTAAATAAAGGATGTTTAAAAAGGTGGTTTAATTCTCATCCTTGCATTCATTCTTGGGAAGGGCTTTCGAAAAGCTAGTTTTAGACTCGCGTTAGTATCGTATTAAGTGATATAGTTTTTGTATATATGTAACAATTAAAATGAAGAAAGTGAAGGAATAAAGGTTCATTTTAAATTTAAAACTTTTTTATTTGTTTTTTATTTTATTTTAAACACTCGACGCTTTAAGTCGAAAACTTTAACGTTTTTGTTTCTAAATCTTCCACGTTTCTTCTGGGACTTTCCCTTCTTCGGTGGTTTCGATCCCTGCTTTCTCTTTTTGTTACACTTTGTACATCGCTGTAATGTTTTCGTTGCCACGGTGCTTACGTTTCTATGGTATTTTGGTTGCTATGGAAACTGTTTTGCCTGGTGTCGTTAATAGTTGTTCGTTATTAATTTGATGATGTGGGACTTATTATAATGTTATTTACATTAATGTTAGTTTACATTTATCGATGCATTGTGATGATATTATTAATGTTATTGTTAATAATAACTTTAACCCGTTTAGAGAATGGCCAGACATGCTATCAGAATTAAAAGCTTAAATCAAGAAGTAAACCAAATTTTACGGCAGTTGGCGCATCGTCTTAATTAATCTCTGATAGTGATTTATGGTGTGAGAGGATTAAGAGATTTATTCATGGACAGTTATCTGTTATTCGTTTACAGATTGAGGTCGTTACTAAATAGTATAAATTATAATAATCAATAATATGTATTTTACAATCTATATAAATAAAAATGCAATGTGTGTTTTTAACATGCAAATGTTCTCTGAAAGTACTTGACCAATTGCTTTGAAATTTTGACATAACATACTGCTCGATTAGAGGAGTGTTTGTATATAGGTTTCATGTATATGCCACTACTATATCACGTAAAAATACGCTTTTTTCGAAAATCCGGCCATCTTGCCATGAACGAAAAAAGGCGAACATTTAAATTTTTATTAAAATAATAAAATTAAATAATTTTACGACAGTATTATATTAAATTTATCTTTGGTTTGTCTCCTCTAGAAAGTGTATCAGCAAAATATCAAACGGCATAGTTTAATTGTAAAAATAAACATATTAGAAAATGTGTGCTTTTTCATTTCTTTGTAAATAAAAATTTAACTGTGTTTGCACTTAATCAATGTTATCTGAAAGTTCTTACCAATTGCTTTGAAATTTTGACACAACATAGTACTCGATTAGACGATTATTTTTATATAGGTTTCATATAAATGTCATTAAACGTTATTAATTCATTTTTGTTTGATTCCTACAGAAACTGTATCAGTAGAACCTCAAATTGAGCATGGTGAAATTGTAAAAATAAAATGTCGTTTTTTTGTCATTTTGAAACGAAATTATGCCAAGACCAAGAAGGCGAAATCAGAATTGCGGCTGAATATCTTGAATTTCACCTGGAGGAATATCTGAAGAAATTTGTTGAAAGGAATTCAAAGGACACGAAAGACCAGCTGAAATGTCTTTTAAAGATATTGAAGAATTGAACGCTATATAGCAGATACCCCTGTGCGCAACCATCAGAGACCAAGGAAAGCAAATAAATGTTCTGCGACAAAACTTGAAAAAATTAAACAAATTCTCCGTCCATAAGCTTGAAGAAAGTAGAGAAGGAACAAAACAATGGAGCAGTTTGTTTCAAACCAAAGTTGAAACTCTCATAATTGATATAGGAAACGTTCAGAGTTCAACAAAATTAACATTTATTAACACGAAATCTAAGATTGAAAACGCCGACGATAGTCAAAGGAAAAAAAGAACATAATTGGTCTCCACCACATTTGCAGGATATGATGGATATTATTTATGCAGAGGAAGATCGACAGCAGATATAATTAAATTAGCAGTAAAACAAATGCGAAATGGTTGATCTGACTTCAGGAAGAATTTCATTGCCTCTTAATTTCTGTATTTTCGTGACAAAAAGACAAAAAAAGAATTGATTGAAAAAGTACTTCGAAATATTCAAAGCATTAGGATCATGGGCAATTACATGTTGCGTTTTCTAGAATCGGGCAACCTGATAATGTCTGTATTTGTACAGAGAACGGAACAACTAACCCTCAAGCATTGTGAAATTGTAAAAATAAAAATCTTAGCAAATATGTGCTTAATTTCTTTCTTTTAAAATTAATTAAATTGAGCCACAGCAACGCGTGGCTGGGCACCGCTAGTAATACATAAAATTTGACTTTATATGCACAAAGTAAATCCATAATAATAATATTAATATTATTAATAGCAATATCACAACATCGCAAATCATTTTTGGCATATTTTTCAATTTTTAAATATTTATTATATTTAATGATAAATTAAATAAATTTTTATAATTATTTGGTTAATATTAAAACTAAATATTTAGAATCTTTTTTTTGCACCTGAGGATCATGAAATTAATATCTCTACGCATTTATATACTTACAAAATATTTAGAATGGACATCGAAGGTTTACTCAGGAATATTTCTTCTAACGTCGATGAAGCGTTGTTAGAATTGGAAATATTTTTTGGGACTTCATCCCTACAAACTTGGGTGCAACAAGGATTTGGCGACGCAATGAGAGAATGCTTATTAAAACATTTCAAAGACTTTTATAAGCTTGCTGTTGTAATTGAGATTCCTGTTCCAAAATACATATATATTTTGAATGCAATTATTCCGCCCGTGAATGATTTCATTGATCCCGAACATAATTCCATAACAAATTCGAAATATCACAATGATAACGACATCATTGATAAGATAATCTGTAAGACCATTTTGCCCTTATTCTTGCTGCTTACAGGAAATCATTCAGAAATTATGTCAAGTGTTGTTATCAGAGCCATATCTTATGCCAGTGAAACAACCATAAAAGATGAGTTTCTTCACTTTGATTTTATATTTTGTGAATTAATGCGACGTAGGCTGAGGCCATTTTGTTGCATTGGAAGTCACACCGTGATAAGCATTCTTATCATATTAAGTCGCAAAATGACAAAAGCATTGCTTGAATCTATTTCGGAGCCTCACATCATTTCGCTCATAAGACTGCATGTATTGAGTAATGGCGATAACGAATGCCCTTACGTAAAACAATTGAAAAAATTCTATTTCGACCTAGGCGGAACTAAATTTCTTGAGGCGAAATTCGAAATTTGGAATGAACTTTTGGACATTCATTCAAATTTTGAGAAACATAGCTTTAAAATAGCTTTGCAAAATTTGTCCGAGCTCATTGGCCGGACATGGAATAATGAAGTACTTCTTCAGAGCGGAATTTTGCATAAGTTACACGCTCTTTTACGCAATCCATCTGAATTTGGAGACCCAACTTTCACTATCACGTCTTTTCTCCGTATTTTTCTAAAGTTTCAAACTGGTCCGGAAAATCAATATTCTTGGAATGGAGATATTTATCGCAAATTCATCGGGATGATTAAAGGTGTTCTATATGTAAGACTTGGGTATGTGACAGACTATTTCACAAACACTAAACAATTACACAATGATTATGTTTTCAACATCGAACCCTTCATCAGAGACGTTAACACGTTAATGGAATTAATGCAATCGCTCTATGTTTTGAACAGTAGCTGGTATCAATGGTTCGACATTGTCAAAGAGAGTGAGATAGAAAACTATTTTGTATTTGTTCCTGATTTCATAAAAAATGTAAAGGCAAATTTATTTGATTTAGTAAAAAGATTTCCTCAGTTTATAGACATGATAAAATTATGTCCCGTTGCTATTCCACTACGTTTTAAGATTTACTTGCTGAGAAGAACAATATCACTAAGCACACAAAGTTTGAAAACATTTGAAGTATCGAGAGCAAATGTACTCAAAGACGTTTCTGAAATATTTCGAATGAACGAGGATTACATTTCACATCCTTGGAGATTTGTGTTCGAAGGTGAGTTAGGAAAAGGCGTCGGAGTTACAAAGGAATGCTATTCTATTTTATCTCAAGAACTGCAAAGGCACGACTACAACCTCTGGCAAGGTGAACCAGTGCAAAGATCAGGTACCTTGTACACCCATTCGCCTAACGATCTCTTCCCAAAATTAAGCGAAGAAGTTGACAAATTTGAATTATTGGGTCAAATTATGGCAAAGGCCACTTTAGGCGATGTGCGTCTTGATTTGCCATTGAGTACAGATGTTTTCACTCGTCTGAGGACAGAGAAACATTCCCATTTAAGACGGGAATATTATGATTTACTCAAAGCCTTTCCAAGTTTGGAACCTTTATTTAAGCAACTTCTTCCTGTTAAGAGGAAGATTGAGGCCATCAGATCTGAAATCGGTTTAACTGAAATTCAGAAGCATGAAATAATCAGTAACCTCACATTCGACGATGGAAGTTCATTCGACGACTTGTGCCTCAATTTTACCGTTCCAGGCACAGACATCGAATTATTTGAGGGCAGCGGTGATGTTATGCTTTCTCCGCATAACATTGACATTTATTTAGAAAAACTATGTGCTCGAAAGGTTCAAATGGATCCGTTACGACAGTTTGAAGCTATCAGAAGAGGATTTGACAAAGTTTTGCCGCTTGAAGCCCTTGAAATGTTTTCACCGCACGAATTGAAAAGTTTAATCTGTCACGTTCAGTTTGACAGATGGAGTATCGATGAATTACTAAAACACTGCAAGTACGAAGATTCACAATCAGTAGAATTTCTTTTTCAGTGCCTCGCTTCCTTTGACATTGAAGATCAAAGGTTGTTCCTGAAATTTACTACTGGAGCGAAGGCCTTGCCAAGTGGAGGTTTGAAGAATTTAAAGCCTCCTCTGACCATCGCAAAACAAAAATACGACGATCCTGACTCTTGTTTGCCGAGTGCAGCAACTTGTTTTAACCTCTTATATTTGCCAGAGTACAGTACCTTCGACGCAACAAGACAAAAACTGATGTATGCCATCCGTGAAGGGCAATCATTTGAATTCGTTTGATTCATCATAGCTTCACTTAATCTGACATTTTATGCTATTTAATCTTTATGACTTTTAATAAACCTTTTGTATGAACGTTAAGATAAAAAAAATTTCACTTGAAAATATTTTAAACGGACTGGAACGTCTAGCTATTTAAGCAGGCTATGACAAGAATGTTGGACGTTGCGCAAACGGACAAGTTGTGGTTCTCGCCCGCTACGGACTCGCAAAGTACTATCGACGTCTATTTCGAATGCCAAAGAAATTACCCGCGGCCGAATCCTAAAAGTCCAACTATCGCCACAATGAAAATACACTGTTCATCATAAATATAGTACACTTTTATATTAAACGTAATTATTAACTTTATCATATTCTTGCGAACAAATAATAAATTCTTGCCTGGTCGGAAATAACCAGATTTAATCAATAAGCAGTTTGAAGCCAGCAATACATCACTCGATAACTCATTGACCCTTTCTAATTGATCGATAACTGGTCAATAAATTTATTCTCCATCCGATCAAGTTAAGTCTATAGAAATCCAGTGCAGCTTCATTTCCTGTACATCAGTTCCGCTCGTATGACCAACGACGTCTTCATTGGATTATCAATCATCCAATTAGCAATTCCAGGGAACAAACGGATCAGGATTGAACGCCTTTATTTCAATTATTTGATAGCATAAACGAGGTGTCATCAGACAAAAAATCGAGCGATAATCGGAGTCATTAAGAGACGATTTGATGATCATGACGATGATGACAATGACGACGACGGCGGAAAATAATTTTACTTGGGACGTGAGCAAATTTGATTTGAAATTTGACGTGATTGAATGACAGATTTAGAGCCATCCTTCCTGCTATTAAAGAATCAAATATTACTTAACTAATGTTATTATTATTATTATTAAATTATTATTATTGAATATGGTAATATTTAAATATAAAATAAATAAAATGAAAATAATCAATTAACTATTACATTTATGTTTAAAAATGAATCGTCCGACTTTCAGACAATTTCTCAAACAAAAATAGAATGTGGAGTTGTGACCTACGAGGTTCTGTGATGCCGAACACCTGCACAAAACATTTAAATATATTAATATTCATTGGATTATTATTATTATTATTAATTTGTTTATTATTATTATTATTACTAATAATTAGTTAATAACACTATTAAATCAATTAGAACAGTGTACTGATTACTAAAAGCCATAATTTAATGTTAACGCGATGATAATAGTCAACATAGTTACGTTATATAAGTGCAAGTATTTACAAATAAAATAAACAACGTATTAAGTAAATTAAATTATGATTTGCAACGAGAAGAGCTACATAAATGCTTAAATAGTCCAGTAAGGGTTAAACGATATCAAAGTGCTCATGGGAAATCTTTTGGATAAGTGGACAGTCTCTTATGGATCTAAACTTTCATGCCTTGTGGCTTTTTTTCAAAAACCTATTGCTGCTTACCACGCCTTCAAAGTCTAGCTGCAGTAAAACCTTTAAATTGGAGTACCCGAAAATAGGGTAAAACCTGTACTTAGGGCCACTTTTCTAGGAACCGATATTTTCCCAATACAATTTGACGCTTATTTACAGTGCACCTGCCAAACTTGACTAATAGCATGACTGAGACGGTCCGAAATTGTAAATATGTTTACTTTTTTCAATTTTCTAAATATGTTTAATTTTTCCTAAAATTCCGTAAATGCTTCAAATTGTTGAAAGTTTTAAGCATTTTTTATTGAAAATCATGCTTGTTCTTTTGTTTTGATTGGTTCCAACTCCTTTGGGTTACATTCATTGTGTTTTAAGGCAGTTTTGTGACAAGTAAGTTATTAGCTATGGATTCGCGGAAAAGACATTGGCTTCCATTGGAAAAGAAAATGGAAGTGATTAAATATTTTGAAAAGGATAATTCAATCTCAAAACTCTCTAAAGACTTCGGAGTTAGCAGGCACCAAATACCAAGCATACCAATGAAGAAAGAGGAAATTCAAAGGAAATGGGAACGTGGAGCAAGAGAGTCAAAGAAACGACATGTCGATACAGTGATGTAAATGAGAGTCTTTGAACAGTTCTGCTCTGCCAGATCAAGGAATCTGCCTGGTCCTTTATTGCAAGAAAAAAGCTTTAGTAATTGCACAAGAATTGGGCCACAGCAAGTTTACTGCCAGCCAAGGATGGCTTGAGTCATTCAACAAAAGAAACAACATCAAGTTTTGCATTTTGAATGGAGAAAGCAGTGAAGACCCGTTCGAAGCTGTTTCAGACTCGAAAGGTAGGCTTTCATACATTTGCAAGGACTACTCCATGGAAGATATTTATAACTGTGATAAAACTGCTATCTTTTATAAGTTGCCGCCAACAAAACCTTTTGTAAACAATGGTGATGGACGACAAGACATAAAAAAAAAGATAGAATCACGGTTTTGCTGGCAACAAGCGTGACTGAAGAGAATCTACTTCCACTTGTCATTGGAAAGTCCAGAAATCCAAGATGCTTCAAACAGCATGCAAGGACAGTGATAATAATTCTGATGATGAAGAAATCTCCATTGAACCTGACTATCCAGACTGACAGCTATTTCACATCAAGAAGCTTGGAACATGACCAATCAGTTTATTTTTTTAATATTAGGATATTACTGCTTATTGGAGGCATAAGTTCATTTGAAAGTTCTTTTTAATAGGATGGTGCGAGCTTATTATTGCAGTCGGGACTCGCGCGTGTTTCCATCTCTCACAAAGTCGTCTGCTGCGTTTTGAAGATTTAAACCGAAACCTATTTTATCTGTAGGGGTTCTGTGGATTCTCTTGATCTTTCCTCAGATTTTATTCCTATTTCAGAGAAATATTTGCCATCGTTAATGTGCATCGTGACTAGTTAAATTAATTAAAATTAGCATTTCATTATTTTGTTTCTTAATTTTAATATTTTAATATTAGAATGGTGCAATCTTTTATATTCGTCACACTTTGGGGTGTGTGCTCGTACCATTTCTTTGGAACTTCCCATCCTAGCTCACGGCATACAACCCAGTGGATGTAACTGGCCACCTTATTATGTCGGTGCAAATATTCAGTTGCTGCTAACACAGTGCAACCCGACGTTATGTGGCTTATCGTTTCTTGGGCCTCGCCACAGATCCTGCAATTGCCATCTATCTGCTGCTTCAATATCATACGTTGATGGTAACGTGTGTTTAGTGTCTGGACTTGAGCTGCCACGATCAAACTCTCAGTTTCACCTTTGAGCCCAGCGCTTCTTAACCAAGCACAGCTTGCTTCTTTGTCCACCCAATTCTTTTCTAAGTTACAAAAGAATTGCCCATGCATGGGCTTTTCCCTCAATTCATTTATTCTCTCCTTCTCCATGATATACTTTAACATTTCTTTCACGGATGTTTGACCTGTGGGCAAAGACAGATATTTATTTTTAATTGTCTTTGCTTCTTTAAGGAGAGAATATTTTGCCTTCCCTGCTTCATGCTTTTTAACAAGACTACAGAGCCTGTCTTTGCCCTGTTCTATATAATCACTCAAGTTAACCATGGAACAGCTGTAGGCAGACATCAGTTGGATAAGTCCCCGGCCTCCATTGCGTCTTTTAATTTAGAGTCGACTAACATCTCCTTTTGGGTGATGAAGTCCATGCATCGTCAGCAACTTTCGAGTCTTGCGATCCATTTTGTCGATTTCAGACTTTCTCCAATCAATTATGCCAAAGCTATAGGTGAGCACTGGAATTGCCAAAGCATTAATTGGCGATAACTTGTTCTTGGAATTTAACTCTGATTTGAGAATGAGTCGCACCTACGGTAATATTCTCTGGCTATTTTCTCCTTCATTTCAGGATGTTTAATGTCACCATTCTCATCGATTCCAAGATATTTGTACGCCTCCTCTTCGTTAAGGCTCTGAATTGAATTGTGATCGTCAAATGGCATGTTTCGGCTTTTGATCTGCTTGCCTCTCTCCATTATAGCTACGGCACACTTGTCTCCACCGAACTCCATGCAAATGTCATCAGTAAACGTTTTGACTGTGGTTAGGGCCTTGTTAAGTTGGGTTTCTGTTTTAGTAAATATTTTTTGATCATCCATGTAAAGTAAATGAGATATTTGTTCTTTTGGTTCTATTTCATATCCTACTTTTAATTTATTTAGCATATTTGATAAGGGTACTAAAGCCAAACAGAAGAGGAGGGGTGAGAGAGAGTCACCTTGGAAGATTCCTCTCTTAATGCTTATTCTATTGGTTTTTATGCAACCCAACTGATGACACAGCATTCGGTTTTCCATTCTTTCATCGAGCATTCCATGTAACCGGTGATTCTAGCAGGGACTCCATACATCTTCATTGACGCCAAAATCCAAGAATGAGGAACGCTATCGAATGCCTTCTTATAACCAATCCATGCCATTGCTAAATTCCTCTTCATTATTTTGGCAGTGCTTACAATCATCTTGTTTATAAGCAACTGGTCTTTACAACCTCTTGACCCTCGTTGACAGCCTTTCTGTTCTATAGGAAGGATGTTATTCTTATCAAGGTGTGTGTATAGACGGTTTGATATTGCAGAGGTCAGCAATTTATATAAGGTGGGAAGACAGGTTATAGGTCGGTAATTTTTGGGATTGTTTTGGTTTGCACCTTTTGAGAGGAGAAAAGTTGTACCGGAGATTAGCCAGGATGGTATATTTTCTGGGTTATTAATCAAATCATTAAAAGCTATTGTAAGTATACTATGGAGGGAGGTAAAACGTTTAATCCAGAAATTTTGTATATTGTCAGGGCCTGGGGATTTCCAATTTGAAGATTTTTTAATAACTTCTTGAATTTCACTTATTGTAAATTCTTTCCATTCTTCTGTAACCACATTCCTAAATGCAATTTCCTCATCTCTTACCCAAGCTGCTTCAGTGTTGTGCACAATTTCATTCTCAAGAATTCCTCTCCAAAATTCTTCAATTTTCTCTGCAGATGGTGGGTCACTAATTGCTTCGTTACTAACATTATTTTTTTTTCCTTTATTTTCTCGGCCAAAAAAAAATCATCCAACAGCAAACGCGATCATCAAACACCTCAACATCCACTGTCCCCCCTCCGGGCCCGAGATCACCCCGGGACATACTGCAACCGCATTCCCCAGCGCCAGCAACACCGCGCTACAAACAAGCGACATCAACCATAATCAATCACTATAGTCCAATTCGCCGGCGCCAACGTTTATGAGTTCTGCGCTTATGGAATTTCCACATAAGGTAGGTGTCCGGCAAAGCCGATGTTGCCAGGTACATCATGCCGTTTCTGGACAGACCGATGCCCCTCCATGACGAGTATGATCTGGAAGATATCACCCCTCTGAAGTTGCACACGAAGGCAGTTACTATGATCTTCGGAGAGAGAGCTCCCCCAGGATTATTGTTAGACATCCAGATGTGGATCTCTTTGGAGTTATATTTTCCTGTTTTGGATGAGTGATACCGACATCCTGGAAAAAGGACAGGAGTCCAAATCCGTATACCGAGCTGTAAAGGCTCTCGAGAGTCTCTTACTTAATTCGTTTTTTGGATGACGACTCCGAATTAAATTGCCCGAACTTCCTGTGTTCTCCAAGGACGATGATGTTATTATTATTATTTCGTTATTATTATTATTATTATTACTATTATTATTATTATTATAGACTATTTGTCATATTATGAGTTTTTAATTTATTAAATTCTTTTAATCCAACTTTTTCAAGGAAAATTCCGGAAATATGATAAATTGATATTATATGAAAATTTTGACAAAGTAGAGGCTTATAAATATATAGAGGCTCATAAATATAATTTTCTTTACTTTAAATAAAGGATGTTTAAAAAGGTGGTTTAATTCTCATCCTTGCATTCATTCTTGGGAAGGGCTTTCGAAAAGCTAGTTTTAGACTCGCGTTAGTATCGTATTAAGTGATATAGTTTTTGTATATATGTAACAATTAAAATGAAGAAAGTGAAGGAATAAAGGTTCATTTTAAATTTAAAACTTTTTTATTTGTTTTTTTATTTTATTTTAAACACTCGACGCTTTAAGTCGAAAACTTTAACGTTTTTGTTCCTAAATCTTCCACGTTTCTTCTGGGAATTTCCCTTCTTCGGTGGTTTCGATCCCTGCTTTCTCTTTTTGTTACACTTTGTACATCGCTGTAATGTTTTCGTTGCCACGGTGCTTACGTTTCTATGGTATTTTGGTTGCTATGGAAACTGTTTTGCCTGGTGTCGTTAATAGTTGTTCGATATTAATTTGATAATGTGGGACTTATTATAATGTTATTTACATTAATGTTAGCTTACATTTATCGATGCATTGTGATGATATTATTATTGTTATTGTTAATAATAACTTTAACCCGTTTAGAGAATGGCCAGACATGAGCCAGACAGACATGCTATCAGAATTAAAAGCTTAAATCAAGAAGTAAACCAAATTTTACGGCAGTTGGCGCATTGTCTTAATTAATCTCTGTTAGTGATTTATGGTGTGAGAGGATTAAGAGATTTATTCATGGACAGTTTCATGTATATGCCACTACTATATCACGTAAAAATACGCTTTTTTCGAAAATATTATTATTATTATTATTGTATTTAACCATTTAATTTAATTAAATTATTTAATTTACTGTCCAGAGTATGATTTACCGTTGTAAATAAAAACATGGGACCTTTGCTCGTCTCGCTGGGTTCACTCAGCAGCTGATATGAGGGCCTTGAAGATTTTGAAAATAACAATGATTGACGTCAAGTCGTAAAACTCTTATTTTTCCACATACATTTTCCAGTTTCATCTTTTTATCTTTTCCAATTTTATTCTAATTTTTCTTTATTTCTGATCCTTGGTCAGAGACCTTGAAGTTACGATCAACAAATCTCTATATAAACAGATATTGCCGTCGTTTAGGCAACGTTCAGTTATGGAAGACTGAATTCAGGAGTAATTTTTGTTAAACTACTTTTGAACATGTTAAGCGAGCCATCACAGTACAATTCACACGGAAGCATTTACTAATAACTGAATACGTAATGAATTGCGATCAAATTTACATATGTATGCATAAATTTATTATTATAGGTATTACATAGCGTAGGAAAATTACACTGTCCCGTTGCGCCCTACAAGTTTTTGTGGTTTGTTGGGCTTTGTTACTTGCCAGTCAATGTTATCTTCTTATGACCTCATTTTTTTCTGCTTGGAATCAAATAACAAGACTTTTTGAACTTTTGCAAAGGAAATGTCGTCAGTAAACCCACGCATTTTTTAAACATCCAATTGCCAATTTTTTTGGTGCCTACTTTTTTGGAAAGTTCCACTGAAATGCGTTTGATATTTTATGCATCGCCTTTGGGGGAAGCTTATATAAATGCCTCACGCTGGCAAGTTCGGGAACAAATGTGTTGTTAAATACATTGATATAGGCCGGCGAATATATTCTGATTGACAAGCTAGAAATTCATTAGTACATTTTACAATGTTTGCGAGAATTATTCTTAACAATGAACCTCTGGTCAGCAAGAAATTTAAAATCTTCGATGACAACCATAAATTGGCGATAAATGATTCTACGAGGACAGGAAAACTGAAGGAAATCAACAACATTTGGTTGAGGGAGAATTGCAGATGTGACGATTGTTACAATCTTGTAGCGCACCAGAGAAACGTGTTATTTCACAGGTTCAGTCTCGTAAATTAAATTGTTAAAAATTGACACGTTAATATATTGAAATTTGTGATATAACTTTTCTTTTTAAAATAAAACTTATAATAAAAACTAACTTTTCGTCATTTAATACAGACTCAGCCCAAATGCTTTCGAAGTTGAAAGTTCGAATGAAGATGATAATCTGATAAAAGTACTTTGGAAAGATGGACACATTTCGCACTACGACAAAGATTGGGTTAAAACAGTCTCTAACAATGAGAACCTTCACTTTCCAGGGAAGAAGCAATACCATTGGAATGCCAGCAATGTAAAGATATTTTTAAAATTAATTTATTTGTTTATCACCGTTAAATTTTCTAGTGAAATTAGGTGGGGTGCGACGGTAACTTAATTTTTCCCCAGGTGGTAATGAATGTCAAATATGGACATCAAATTCCTTTCTTTGTTCGAGGGGAAGGCAGATTTAACCAATAATCAATTTAGATTATTTACGCTACTACACATTCTTCCTATCGCTACTAGATGAAACTATTATTATATTTAATATTATTTAAGTAACATTATAACATTCTTTGCTATAACATTATTTCGAATAATCCACTTTTAGATCATTCCGTACCTGAGCGAGAAGAAGATTGAATACGAGAATGTGATTAACGACAAAGCAACGCTGAAATACGCCTGTGACAAGTTGTATGAATACGGTTTCATACAGATTGAAAACTCACCCAAAAATACCGAAGCAATGGTTAAAGTCGCTGAGTTAATCTCAGATATCAAGGAGACCTACCTTGGAAGAGTTTGGAAATTGGAATACACAAAAACAGAGGAAGTCTACAGTAAAGAAATCAAAGATACGGCATTTACGAATGATTTCTTAGGACCTCATACCGATGGAAACTACTTCACAGAACCTCCTTCTTTTCTGGTTGACGAATTTATTTCAATATTAATCATAAATAAAACGTTTTGATTAGCACTTTAATAATGTTTGCACTTTCGGCCAAAAGAATAAATTTGATTTACTCGTTTAAATTATTATTAATTAATTATGATTAATGACAGTTGTTGGATAAATTCAAAAGCATTTTAAAACAGTCACTTTAAAACTAATAGCTTCAACGATTTATCAATAGGTCTTCCATCACCTAAAACCTGCTGAAGAAGGAGGAGAGTTCATGTTTATGGATGGATTGAAGGTCGTGGATGAACTCAGACAACTAGATGAACAGGCCTACCAGACACTGACCTCTCATCTCACTAACTTCAGGTAGAAGGATCATCGGCGGCTATTGGTCATCCGAAAGATCTATTAAATTATTAATAAGTTATTTATTAATAAATTAATTTATTAAAATTATTAGTTAAAAAAAACGATTCAAACTAACCTTGTCTGTCAAATATGTTTTAGCTGCAGAGATGGAACAAGATATTTCAACGAATCATGTCCAACCATTGAGCTGGATAAAGCCACTGGCAATGTGAAGAGGATCAGATACAACCACTTCGATCGATCCTCCAACCTCATTCATTCTCCTACCATTAGCGCCTCTGCTTACTACGATGCTTTGTCGAAATTTTCTAGTATCGTGGAAAACCCGAAGAATCACGTGGAGTTCTTGTTGCAGCCTGGAACGATTTTCATTGTCGACAATTGGAGATTGATTCACTTCAGGAAGGCCTTCAAAGGGCACCGCTACGTAGCCGTGTGCTATTTGAACAGAGACAAGTGGCTCAGTAATTTGCGTCTGCTCTGAGATCAATTTCACTAGAGAATCAGCATTCTGTGGCCGATGATTATTATTATTGTTGTTGTTGCGATTATTGTTCTTATATAACATATAATAAATATAAGACACATATATGAAATATTATAATAGACATATGACATAATATAAGAAATAATAAATATAAGACTATAACGAACACTTACACGTTTCAATTTAATTGTTGAATTGTTTTAATAAACTCATAAAAACTTGAAAAAAGAAATTGTTGCTCATTATCTGCTGACGACTCATAACTTGCTTATCTTGGTAGCACTTTTCTGAGAAACTGAAAAATTATAATTATAAAATTATATATAAATATAATATATATAGTTAATACACTGCAAGCACCAAATGCAAATTCAAACTAAAGCCGTTATTGCATACGTTAATCAAATTTTTCTGATATTTTAATTTTATTGACCAAAATATTTGATATGTCAAAAGCGTGAAGGAGTTAAATCACATAAAGTGTACTAAAAAATTGGTAAGTCACGAACTACGAGAGGTTTGCGCTCATAAAAATCACAATGATTATCCCAACCATACTACTTTTATTCTAAACTAGAGGTGCGTTGCAGGATTTTCGAAAAAAAAAAACATATTTTTACAGGATATAGTTGTGGTATATCTATGAAACCTATATAAAACACTACTCTAATCGAGTACTATGTTGTGTCAAAATTTCAAAGCAATTAGTTAAGTACTTTCATAGAACATTTACATGATACAAACACACATTGCATTTGTATTTATATATACATATTGTATATATAGAATATAGATTGCATGTTTTGTATCAATTTAATGAGAAAGATCATTTTTAAAGCATCTTTTTTTCTTCAAAACACAATTAAAACTTAGAATACTTTACTCTTAATTCGATTATGTACAAATGGCATGTATTTTCTCAAGCAAATCATCCTAAAGCATTGTTAATCTCCCTTGTAATAAGAAAATGCGTACCGAATGAAACTTTAGATAAAGCTGTAAAATTAAATCTTTGATAATTTTGAGTGAATATATTTTTTCTATATATTTCAAATCTTTTATTAATTAATTAATTTATTTAAAAATTGATAGCCATTAGCCATTTTATACGTTTAGTATAAGTCATCTTTCATTTCATTAACCCCTGGACGCCCAATATAAAAAAACTCCCAGTTTCAGTCGAGCGGGGTACAAGTGAACCCCAACATACTTAATTAATTATTAATAATATTTTGCCAGTCAATAAGCACAGGTTCAGGTTATATAAAAATATTCTTTTCATTAAATAATTATTAAAGAGTGCCATGTGACAATATTTATAAACAAGCGACCTCTGCGGAGAGTAATGCCATGCAAGAGGGCCGTGTTTTACCAATTTTAATTGTTTTAAAATTAATATTTTATACATATTTAACTAAAATTGATATTTTCCATTAATTATTCGTAAATAAATGTCAACTATTTCGTGTCAAACATAATCAAATTGACGTGAAAGTTTAGCAACATTTACTACAAGACAAAATCGTTTATTTTCATTATCATAAAAAACCTAGTCACATCACTAATTGCAGTTTACAATCATTATACAGTTAATAAAAGCTTTAACATTTTCTTAATCTTTTCTTCATTTTCACATTTCTTCGGTCTATCTCACGGCTCCCGCCATACCTACATAATTGTATTTATGATCTAAACTTCTAGATAGAGATACTCAAATAAAATTAAAGCATTTTTACAAATTTTAACTTATTATGACTCGATCGCACAACAGCTATTTTCCTCGTCAGGAACACCACAATTTCTTTTACAGCCTTTTTATTGTTTCTTCCGATTTTCAATAAAGTTCAAGAAAGTTATTTTTTTTCTTTACCGACAATTCTAATCACGAGAACTTTGCTCGTTTGATTTTCCCACGACATGCTATCGTCACTGTTGACCATGTTGAACACGTAGAGTTATAACATCCTTATTTTACAATAAACGAAAATCTAAGCCATAACTAGACACATTTTTAACATGTTTTATGTTATAATAAATATATATTATGTTTATATTACATTTTATTTGATATAATAGCATTTTATAGGTTGTCACATGTAATATTGCAATTATTATTGAAAACATCTGTGATGATTGTGAACATGCGTGTCTTTAGTGCCTAACGGGGTGTACAAATGTAAAAAAGATGCGTTTTACTTTAGCCAAAAGACATTTAAATGACATTGTAATAGACATTTTGAAGATAAATCTCACAAAAATTCATGACAAAATTTAAAAAAACAGACTCCAGCATTTCATAAAAAAACGAACGTTGGGGGTGCACTTGTACCCCCCTCACCCTTGGACATCCAAGGGTTAGAACCAGATTTTGACTAAAGAAAAGATTGGTTTTTTAAACAAAAATTGGCTGACTTGAATGTGATTTACAACTCTGAACCTTCGCTCTCCTTACAAGGTTCACTTGTCAGAGTCACTAAGAACGTTAAGTGTTTTGAATATTTTCAAGTGTTTTGAAAAACAATTTTTGTCATTAAGTCGTAAAAAACCTATTTTTTTACAAAATTTTGAACGAGCTTTTTGTGAAATTTTCACTATTTTTCTGTTTTTTTTGTGTGTGTTATTTTTCTCATTTTTTCGATCTTTGACTTGTAATCAAGAGGTTACAAACAGTGAACATGGAGTGATGGGCATGCTTTGAGGTCATTCGAATATTCAAGATTGAATAACGTTACATTGCTTCTGAACACAGTAATCAAGTACTTTTCTCTAGTGTGCAATTCAAATACCTTTACAAATCACTTAACAAATAATATGTGATAATCAAATAGCTTCTAATATATTATATCGATAATTTATTGATCAATTATTTAATGATTTTATTGATATGGTATAAAAATATGTGATAATGTGAGAAATAATATTCAACTGTTCATGTACATGCAAGTCACACGGTAAGCCACGATAGTTTATGAACAAATAAATTAAAGTGTTAATGTTATTTTTGATGATAATTTTAACCATGGCCAACAGGGAAGCAAATAACAAACCTTGAACTCTTGAACGTTAAGAAGAAATTGTCGTCACTACACTAATACACAAATGTTTTACGGATTCTCGTATCCAATCACGTTTTGTTGGTAGCTTCTCAGCCATTTTTTTTTTATATCGTTCCACCAAAAAGCTTTTGACATTTTATGCGACGCATTATCGAGGCTTATATAAACGCTCTATGCTGGCGCACCCGCAAATGCAAGCATTTTATTACAGAATTATACGCCGATAAGAATATATTCTAGTTTATAAAATATAAATTCTTTAGTACATTCAAAAATGTTTGCAAAAAATAAATTCAGTATGCTTGGAGTCCTGATTTGCCGACAACTGAAGGCCAATTTTAGTACGACAGGACAATTTGGATCGGTTCACAATCATCCTCTCGGCAATCAGAACTTTATAATCATCGACGACAACCTTAAATTGTCGATAGATAATTCTCTGGAAACAGGAAAGCTGAAGGAAATCAACAACATTTGGTTGAGGGAGAATTGCAGATGTGACGAGTGCTACAATCATATGGCGCACCAGAGAAATGTGTTATTTCACAGGTTCGATCCGATCGATTAAAACTATAAATAGTTTTTAGTATTATTAACATTAATCAGTATTTTATTTATTATCTAAAGTAAAGTATGCAAAGGAATTCTACGGAAAGTTATTCAAAAAATAAAATAGAAATTGTGAACAGAAAATTAATTTAACGCAGACTTAAACCAAAGTCATTTGAGGTTGAAAGTTTGAGTGAGAGTGAAGAAGACAGATTGGTAAAAGTTCTTTGGAAAGATGGACACGTTTCGCACTACGACAAAGATTGGGTTAAAACAGTCTCTAACAATGAGAACCTATGTCTCCCAAACAAGAAGCAATATCGTTGGAATGCTAACAACGTAAGTTGTTATTAATTTATTACGCCATCTTCCATGTTGTTTTCTTCAATTGCAATTTATTTCATTAAATTTGCTTGCGGAAAAATTGCCTTAAGGACATATTAAAATGTGGAATATTATATCAACATGTATATATTAATATGCGATATTATTATTATTATTATTATTATTATTATAAATACATTTGTATTCAAATGTGTTATTTCAATATTATTTAATATATTCTATAATATATATATAATATAATATATAAATGTATTATAGCTTCATTTAAAATTTAATAAACAATAGAGTCTTACTTAGATTAATTTACTTTTAGATAATCCCATACTTGCGAGAAAAGAAGATAGAATTCAAGGATTTGATTAACGACAAAGCAACGCTGAAATACGCTTGTGATAAGTTGTATGAATACGGTTTCATACAAATTGAAAACTCACCCAAAAATGCCGAAGCAGTTGTTAAAGCCGCTGAGCAAATCTCAGAAATCAAAGATACCTACCTTGGTAGGATATGGAATGTGGAATACACAAAGACGGAGGAAGTTTACAAAGGAGAAATCAAAGATACGGCATTTACGAACGATTTCTTAGGACCTCACACCGATGGAAACTATATGACGGAGCCTCCTGCTTTTTTGGTTAACAAATCTATTAGATTCGATATTATTTTGAATAGAATTATGACCATATTTCTAGGATAACATAGCTGAATAACATTCGTATCCTCCTGGTTAGTCTTAATAATTCTCAATAAGAACTTAACAGTTTTCTCAATGATTTATTAATGTTTATTTAATTGCTAAAATGCTGCGTAATCGATGGATCAATTTCAGAAACGATTTAAAGCATTCGACGTAAAATAAACACGAATGTTTTATCGACAGGTGTTCCAGCATTTAAAAGTTGCCCAAGAAGGAGGGCAGCTCGTAATAATGGATGGATTGCAGGTCGTTGATGATCTCAGACAACTCGATGAAGAGGCCTATCAAATACTGACCTCTCATCTTACTAATTTCAGGTAGATGATTATTCATTTGTCATTGGCAAATCCAACGCTACATCCAAATTCATTGACATTCTTCGGGATGGAAAAATTTGAAATTTAAAAGGTCGGTCGGAAGGGGATAGGAAGTTCCCATGACATGTCTAAAGGAAACATTAGTATTAGTATTTTTTTTTGTTGAGTTTATGAGTTTATTGAACAAACAGTTATGTACACAAACGGAACAAATGAAACTTAAAATACAAAATAAACTCATAGGGTCAGTCTTAAGGAAGCGCAAGCTTCCGCTAAACAGACTGGCCCTGGAAATCATAACATATATAAATACAACCATGTAAACTCAAACAGCTCTCACTAGATGAGATTTATACAATTTCTTAAACAATAAAAACAATAATTCAAAAGAACATGAATGTAAACAACTTAACTCCTTAATTGAATGTGGTATAGAGGTATATAATCTGGGACCGTAACACTGTATGGAAAATAATTTTAAAGTAGATTTGGCAAAGGTAGGACTGTATTCGTGAGTATTGCGTAAGAAATGAGAAGGATTGTTGTAATTATTGCTTGTTGTGGAAAAATCTGAAAATATTTTAGGAATAGAATTGAAGTTATAAGCAAACATAAAAAGGGCAGTTTGTAAGTCATGAATTTGCGTTACATTTAGTAGGTTATTGTTTGTAAAAGCAGAAACAGTTGAAGACAGAGGCGGCAGTAGAAAAATGACACGCACAATCCGTTTTTGTAATAATGATAACTGATGTAAGTGTGTCTTGTAAGTAGAAGCCCATATGATATTACAGTAAGTTAGGTAGGGATAGACGAGTGAAAAATATAATGAAAGTGCTATTTTTGTGTTGATAAAAGGCCGTATCCTTGATATTATTCCAATATTTCTGGAGATGCGATTTTGTAAATAAGATATATGGTTTAGCCAAGAAAGGTGTTCATCTATTGTGATCCCTAAATATCTAATACTTGTGACTCTATTTAGGGAAAACTTATCTATGTAGAGAGAGGAGTTACATGCAATGACCTTTCTGGAAGAGTGAAAAACCATAAAATTTGATTATTATTAATTTTATTTAAGTATTAAGGGAATTATAATTGTTTGACATATTTTTGATTAAATTAAATTGTCAAATATGCTTTATGAATATTGTTTATAGCTATAGAGACGAAATAAGATCTTTCAACGAATCTTGTCACACAATCGAGCTGGACAAAGCCACAGGCAACTTGAAGTGGATCAGGTACAACCATTTCGACCGATCCCCAAACCTCATCCATTCTCCAACAATTACAGCCTCTGCCTATTACGATGCATTGTCGAACTTTTCTCGTATCGTGGAAAACCCGAAGAATCACGTGGAGTTCTTATTGCAGCCTGGAACGATTTTCTTCGTAGACAACTGGAGATTAATTCACGCCAGGAGATCGTTTAAAGGCCATCGACATGTAGCAGGATGTTTCTTGACACGAGACAAGTGGCTTAGTAACTTGCGAATGCTCTAAGATTAATATCAACAATTTTAAAAGCAAAAATCTATTAAAACACATGAAAGTAATGTTACATGGTATTCTAATGCTAACGAATCCAGACGATTAAATTAAGCAAAAATTGGAAGAATAAAGAAACTTTCCAATCCTGAAATTTCTAAATGACACTTAATTTTATTAACAATGTAAAATATATGGCGAAAAATCAAGAAAACAATTTCTAAGATACTATTGTCAATATAATTATGTAACTGAGCAAGAAAACTAATGTTTGTTTTATAGCCAAAAAGACGCAACAATTTTTATTATTTATCATTTCTTTTATTACAATTATAAAAAAAAATTCTTATTCATAAATCATCGTATTAAAATGAATGTTAAAAAAATATAAATAAATAAATAGCAAAACGTTTAATAACACGTGCAAAGCGCGTTGGCCAGCCGTAGCCCGCACGCGCGCGCTCATTTGCATATGAATGCCCGCCGAACGTATATAAGGCCGAAAGCGCAACGAATAGTCATTCTCTTCCCGGACGTCCACGAGTCAACATCTAGCTCCGCGCTCACCCGAATTATCACGAAAATGTCGTCAGTGGTTCATTACAAATTCCAAAGCTCCTTGGATTCGGATGTCGTCCGTTTTGACGGACTCGAAATCTCTGCGAGAAATTTGAAATTGAAAATCGCAGATGCAAAAAACTTGCAAAAATACCTGCTGCAATATGACTTGATGGTTAAGAATCCTGAGGCAGACAAAATTTACGAAGATGACGGCATGATCCCGAGAAATTCGTCGGTCGTTGTGTCGAGGATACCGATGGACGAGGAAAAACTTTGCAAAGCTCCTGTTAATAAATCGACAGAGAAGCAGGCAGAGGTGGATTGGGGCTTCCTACGGCAAACTGCCGAATCGGACCTGAGCGAGGAGGAGAAATTGAAGAGAACGATGCAGCAGGCAGCCGACGAGTTTGATGGCGTGGACTATAGCAGAGCGAATAAGAAGGCTAGACGTCCACTGCCAGAAAATTACCTTTGCCACGGATGCGGGTCGTTCGGACATTACATCGAAAACTGTCCGAGAATGCAAAAGAGAAATAAAGACGAAAGCGTAAAAAAATTGAAACTGACCACAGGCATTCCAAAGAGCTTTCTGACGGAAGCGGACGACGTCAACGCTCCGGGCGTTCTCCTCACTAGTTCCGGCAAACTTGTTGTGCCTAAGGCCGAGGCGCAGACGATTAAAGTGAAGGATGGCAATCAGGACGAGACTCCGGAGCACTTTTACTGCGGCATATGTAACCAAATGCAGGCCGATTCGGTTTACTTGCCGTGCTGCATGAATTCCGCGTGCGATTTCTGCGCAATCACGGAACTGCTTCGCACCGAGAAGTGCAGCTTCTGCAAAAAGACCGGAGTCTCGGTGGCCGAAGTGACGCCAAACGAGGAACTGAGGATTGCCATCCTGAAGCACCTGCTCATTCCAAATATCAACGATTATTTGACGGCGAACAAGTCCAAATTAAAAGCCGAGCAGGCTAATCGGAAGCCTTCGACTGTTAAAAATGCAATTACCGCCACGAAGAGAAAGCGCGAAGAAACGAATAGCTATCCGGCCTCGAAGAAACGCAAAATTACCTTAGAAGACGCAAGACCGAGACACGGGTTCCGGCAAGCCAATAATTTCAAGCCGGTCGTTCGAAAGAGATCCTAACGAAATCTTACCTGTACATAATTCCATTTTTTATATTTATCGTTTTTTTTATTATAAATTAAAAATAAAATTCCTAAAATAAAAAAAAAATTCTTATTCATAAATCATCGTATTGAAATGAATGTACAAAAAAAACATAATAAATTCTATACGCAATATAATACTAACGCGACTATAGAATAATATGCGAATAACACGTTCCATGCCCCTTTGCTTCCTTTTATATTGATTTTTTTGTTGAGAAGGCTATAATATGTTCGAAATTTTGATTTTAATACAATTAATATTGGTAAATCACAGCCCTCTCGCATGGTACCACTCCATGGTGGAGGTCCTTTGTTTGTAAACACTGCCACATGGCACTGTTTAACTTTTGTAACAATTGTTTAATGAAGATTATATTTTTATATTCCCTGAACCTGTGCCTATTGACTGGCAAAATATCATTAATAATAAACTTCCGGTGACGCTCAGTAACAATAAATGTGTTGGGGTTCACTTATACCCCCCTTGGCTAAAATTCTAAGTTTTTTACCTTGAGCATCCAAGGGTTATCTTGGAAGAGCTTTCAAAATTACATTGCGAACAGAATCCATAATGACACTCACTAATTTTGTAATAATTCATGAGTTTAATGGCTTGCTTTCGAGAGAATTTTATTATATTAGTTATCTATGTATTTCTGGTTCAGATTATTCCTAAATGTTTTTTAAAAATAATTTAGGGCATTAATCTATAAATTCAAAAAAATGTTTTTCGAGATGTATAAAACTATAAACCTTCTTGTTTATCCGTTTATGAAAATATTTGTATGGTGAAGAAATTAAATGTGGATTTGGAGCAACTGTTTAGAATAGTAATTTTTAGTTTTTAAATTCATTGATTTAATAAATAGACATTTCATTGTTTATAAATAACACAACTGTGATTAATAACATCTCCTGCTGTTGACTTGACGCAGTCCGCCACGTTGTAATTTGGCAGATGTGACAAGTCAATAGTTAGGCATTATTACCAGAGTTTACAAAATCTGATGATTTATTTACTATGTAATCACGTAATAATACGTATTTAACTTTTTTAAATATTTATTGGGAGTGATTTCTGTCATCGCTCTTGCTTTATCTAATTTAATTCTCCAAAAAAGTCACATTTTAAATGTTTAATAAATGATTTTGTTTAGAGGGAGATATTTTATAAGTGATTCTAAGGTATAGACATTGAATGATACATTATGTAATGTTTATTATATAGTATTCGCTATGAAATGTTCCTTATGTAATACAATAATCGGTCCTTAAAGTGGTATCCTTAATGCTTTAATGTTATCCATGAATTATCATAAATTTATTGGATAATTTGAAGAACTTTGTTTTAAGTTATTCTGTGACCAATTTTAATGCACCGTTCACTTATATCAGAAGTGAACTTAAAGCTCAACGATTATGCTAAATGTAATAACCATTGACAAACTTTAAAAAAACACTCAAAAATGCTTACTCAATCAGTTGCAAGGCGGTTAGCGTTGAAAGACAAACATTATAGTAATTGGCTTAATGCCTTCCCAGACGCTGGGTTTGTTATTGATGTTGCATAATGTAACAGACAGCGTTTGTTCTTAATGGAAAAAATCAATTTGCCTTGTCTTCAGGCCAACAAATAAACTTATATATCTGCCAAAAGGGCTTCAGAACATCAATAAGTTCAATAGAACGCATCAAAATTTATGCTTTTGTTAGTTTAGTGCGCTACTGACTTGGGTTAGGAAGGTCGGTGTACAGGTTGGTATATTTATTACTGAATTCAAGTAAGTCATATTTACAATGCAATCTATATTGATATTATTGATATTGTTAAATATTGATTATTATGCTTTCAGGTTTATATAAAAAATGATTCATTCAAATGTGATATTCATCGTTATGATGATAAATGTGATCATTGCAAGTGGAAATAGATTGAACGATAAATTAAGTCACAGAAGACAAGAAAGACTCCCCAAAATTAAGAACATCCTCAATCTAACAGGGCAGAATTTGCAAAGTTTTCCAAGAAGAAACGTAGAACATGTCAAGGTGCTGAACTTGCAAAACAACTCGATAGAAATTATCAAGTCGGAAGATTTTCAAAGCTTTTCGTCCCTCGAAATTTTGAGTCTGGAGTCAAATACATTAGTTTCCATCAGTTTTGGTAGTTTTAGAAAACTGAGGAATCTGCAGATGTTGAACTTGAGGCAAAACAAATTGACCGGCTTGGGAGCCAGGCACTTTGAAGGACTCTTTCGACTCAGATTTTTAGACTTGGGAGAAAATCCTTTAATTTATCTGGAAACAACAATTTTCGAAGGACTCATGCAGTTGGAAGAGTTGCACTTGGACGGCTGCAAATTGACATCATTTCACATGACTTCGGTGACCAATTTACTTCTTTTAAACAGTTTAGATCTGTCGAGAAACTACTTAACCTCTCTTGACCTATCAAAAACTCGCCAAAAGCTATCGCCATCTTTGAGAGTGCTCAAGCTGTCTGATAATCCTTGGATCTGCGATTGTCAAATGAAGAACCTCATCAGCAACTTAAACTCCACTAAGCTCCTGTCGTGGTATTCCAAGGACAACATTCCAGTATGTTACGAACCTTCAGAATGCGCAGGAGTCCGATGGATAGACTTGCCATTAGAAAACATTTCTTGCCAGTCGAAAAATTCATCCAATGACAAAGACTTTAGGAATAAAGTTGAGATCCAGGACACCATTGATTATTTTCAACCTGGAGAATTGAGGCATCAATCGGAAGAAATTCGGGATCTTTCCGAAAATATCAATTTCACAAGTAATGGAGAGCAATTTCAAGACAATGGCATCATAAAAGGAAAATTAGTTTCGGTAGCGGCAGTGACGATTATTGTTCTTGAAGTTGTAGCCATTATTTCTATGCTGATACTGATCGCGTACATACTCCATAGAATGAAAAGCACCAACTACTACAGCACCATCTATTAAGGAAACCTTACTCTGATTCATGGCAGTGCATCACTTTTAAAAATTGTTACACTGTTTTTTTCTTTGTTATAATTAAATAAAGTATATATTGAACAGTTGCAATATTAGCCAATTGGCAAGTAATAGATCCGATACAGGTCTGTAACAGATTGCGATGAATTAGATTTCAAGTGTTCAAATTCTTAAGTTGATCCTTCATGTGTCCTATATCGAACAGTACTTGCTTATGACTTGCTATGGTCGTTTTTTTTTTTTCGAATTTCTGTTGAGCAGAATAACCGAGCAAGGAGTAAACAGAAAAAAAATCAAGAAGATACAATATAGCTCGAGGGATTCAAAGGATTATCATCATTCTTCTCATGCCGTAGATATCAAGGTGTTTATGGGATAAAGATATTTCGTAGTGCTAATAAGAATTACCACAGCTGCCTTGGTAGCTGACGTATTCATTTATGAATCAGTTTGGCTAATTACCGTTGGTGAGCAGAAACATCAAGGAACTTTCAGAAATTTTAGGTCAAGATTTATGATTGTTACATGTTATCATTTGAAGTATTTAACGATCGGTTGTTTATCAGCTGAAAAAAGTGGACTTGTGTCGGCAATATACCGTTTGGAGAATTTGTCATGACATTGTTCCATTTGTCTTTCTCGTTTATAACTAGAAGTAATTGTGAAAATAACTAGTTTTTTGCGATTTTTTTTTAAAATAACATCTTGACATTTGATAACCTTTGAAACATTCGTGAGCCTCTTTATAGAGCCGCTGGATATTCAGAACTAAATTCCAGTGTAAAATATTGACACGATATCCTTGCTAGGGAATTTTTATGTTGTTACTGAGTAATATTGGTTTAATTGCAGGAAGTCATCTAGTCATTAAAACACCTGTTATCATATTATAAATAATATCAATTATTAAAGCATTTACAGTACCAATTGAACCTATACTCATTGATAAATACTAACCTGGCTACCAAGTGATAATATCATTTCTGTCATTTTATTTCAACAACAGACAAAAAATAACTAAACTTAGTTCTGTAACTGCAGGCAAATTAAAATGAAATTTGATTTTTGTAAAATAAAATATTTAAAATTATAACTTTCATTTTTATTTATTTTTAATTTTTAATAAAATAATTATTTTTTATGACTTTTGAAGTATTTTTTATAGCTCTTGTACTCTGTGTCTTTTATTTCAAAGTTATATGTTCGAGAAATAAAGTATTTCACTGGCAATTCGGATTTATATAATTTTAAGTATTTCAGATTTATCAAACAGAAATGTTTTGTGAAATGAAGCTTCAAAGGAGGAGAATTACTCCTAGTGGACCCGTCACGGCCAAAGCGTTCGTCCTCGAAGTTAACCAAGAGGAGAAACCTTTGTTTAACATTGTAAAAGCAGAAGTTTCTACCCGAGAATTTTTGACTCAAGCAGTCATCAGTAGTGTGAACGCAGAAGAATATTTGCCAACGTTTGTAGCACAGCCTTTAGTCATTGAGTCTATTCCTAATGATAAAGCGCAAATCCAGATTCAAGAGGTTTCTGTTAATGAAACTGTTAGTGAAACTCCTGGCTCTTTTGAAACAATTCACACTGTGGAAAAGGAAGATGATTCTTTTCAGAAAATCTTGATCAATGAGAAAAAATCGTCTGATGATGTATCGCAACCTCAAACCAAGGCTGGGAAAGCATTAATGTCGGACCTTTTCAAACAGGGAGACAAATGCCAACGGATTGACTCCCGAGTTTCGACCAAAAATGAATCTGATGTATCGCCCGAATTGAAAGCAAAGTGTGTCACCCGCGTCCAAACGTCACAGAAACAGAACAGGAAGAATTTGCGGATTCAGAAAAACAATGCCGATTGGACTGAGTGCCCGATGAAGGGAAGGGACGCCAGAAGGGCTAAGTCGTTTGTCACTGCAAGCGGAATCCCTCCTGCTAGATACTTTTAAAGCTAAATACGGGAGCATTTTCTTATTCAGCAACTTTGATGTTATAAGTTGATTCATTAATATAATTTAATTGTTACTTTTATAAATAAATATTTCTCTCGGCTAATGACAAACATTTCCGGCTAATTTTGTTTTCCTATACGAATCCCAAGTTTCTGATATTTCCTTTTTAGACCATCAGAATGAAGCGAATGAAGATAAGGCTAAAAGCAAAAAAATTGTGAAAACCGTGTTTTGAGAAGCTCTTATGAAACTTTGCTTTTATGCGTTAATTGGAATAAATGCACATGATGAAAATCGGATTTGAAGAGGTCAAAGATTAGGCTGCTTGATTCCGCAGGCTGCTACATTTAACATTAGCTGGATGATTAAATAAATCATCGTGTTTGATCGCAGGAAATATGCAGGCGTTGTCTATTATTAGTTGCTTTTTCATTATATATGAGAATCAATTCAGTTTTGTTATTTTCATCATTATATTATTTATATTTTCCACATTGAATGTGGTGCCAGCAGACACTTATAAAATGGTAAAAGGCTTCAATAATTTAAATTAAGAGACACTGAAACTTAATAAACATTAATTAAAAATTATAATCTATATAAAGCACATTTCAAATACGTTCTACGGTTTAGGGCATTTAAAACGTAAGCCAAATGAAGTATAATTGCTTTTATGTGAATATTGAATATAAGTTAATTTCAAAATTTCAAATAACAATTAAATATTATAAAATTCGATCGATTAAACTTATACTAAAAATTTTTTGCATCTATAATAATTCTAAAACGCATGCGCCTGCGAAGGTGTTTACGTAGCTTGTTGCTGGTGATTCGTGTATTGTGATTGATTTGTGCATTAGGGGTCTCATCTTATCGGATAACATCTTATTCCAATGTAAAATAGTTTGAATTTGATGAAATAACTTGTAATTGGTCGAATTTGTTGGCCAATCACCATTTTGCTTTAAATTAACAACCTACTATCATTTCTCTTGCAGAAAACTGGATACCAAACATTTAATAGACGATAGATATAATTCTAAGGTACCTGCAACAATGCTCGGGAGGAGAGGTTCATCTTTTGGGTTGCAGCTGTTTTCAGTGGCAATTGTGTTGGTCATGTTCGTCTATGGCTTCTATCTTTACAAGAACGTATCTCACCAGCTAGAAAATGTAGAGAAAGACAACAGTGTATTGGTTGTTGAGAAGGAGGACCTTTCCAGGGATATTCAGGGTAAAGTACAATTTTGTTGTCACATACTTACGTAGGCAGAAGTTTCACCAGCATTTATTTTCATCCACGATCATTAAACTGATTAGTTGCTCATTTGATAATTGGTTAATCAAACTGGCACCTGGATAAGTGACAGGCAAAAGTCAACTCAGATACTGACCGGTTTACCATGGATTTCAGAATCGGGAGGTAGTATTGGGCTAGGATCTAGGTGGGTTAGGTACTAAAGGTCCTTGGCTGTGGCTTGTCTTTTGCCTGTCACTTGTCCAACACTCAACTGAAGTATATGTAATAACCATCTATTCTTTAGTGTTATTTTGAATCCCGCAGTCCTGAGAGAATCTAAGTCTAAATTGGAGCAGTTGTTAAAAGATAAAGAAAATGAATGCACTTCAAATGAAGGAAGTAAGTTGCTGAGGGTTTATTAAAATTCAAACTGATGAATAATAATAATAATAATTACCATAACAGCAACTGTAATGACTAATAATAGAAATATTAATTATTATTATTATTATTATTTATAATAATTATTTGCTTATTAAAGGACTAGATGCTGAGATGAGACAAATCAGAGAAGACCACCAAGATCTGAAGGTGAGGATTGATACCTCATGTTATAGTTGGTGTTGGGCGATGAAGGTGTTTTTGCGCCTGCATGTGTTTGTGTGTGTGTGTCAACAACATTATGATTTATGAATAAATGATTGACTGGCCTCCAAAGATTCATTTCATTCACAGATCTATAATAAGTTAATAATAATTACAATATTGATATTGATAGAGGTATAAATTTAGATGGATGGCTTATTAAAATAAACATTCCATCGATGATATAATCAGTAATCAATAAACACAATCTCAGGGGAAAGGTGTTTTTGGGATTGTTTGCACGATGTCCAAATACCATTGCATGAATAAGTAAGCAAAGTGGTCAATATTTGCCAGTATCAGGTTGTCTCGCTTATAGGTTTATTTATGGAAACATTTATGCAAAAAAAACCCAGAAATTTATTATTAATTAGGATTTAATGGGACTTAAATTCTATCATTATTCTAATAGTATTATCAAGATGGCCATTGAAACTAAAAGTAGTAGCAGCCCTTTTATCAATCAGATAAACTGATGTAAATGTAAAATTGCAGTTTCTTGGAAAATATAAATTTGCAATGTTCTTGAATATCTGTGGATTCACATGATATATCTTATGTGATTATATATATGTTATACATATGAATATAATGTAATTTTAACATTTTAATAAATATATATATATTATTATTATTATTATTATGATATCATTCTTGTAAATAAATTAAATCATAAATATAATAAATTGTATTTGTTATTATATTACATGATAATTATAAATTACATAAGATACATATTCTATGAATCCACAGATATTCAGTTTTACTCCTTACAACAACTGATTTAAAGTACTTATTAGGGCCATAAATTATTAGGGCCATAAATTATTAGGGCCATAAGACGTGGATGAAGTTCAATGGCAACCACATCCAAAATAAAATCAATGTAAACTTTGTTTCCCACTTTTTGCAGAGGTCCTGTGACAACAAAGCAATCTCATGGGGTAACGAAAAATCAGAACTCGAGGTTTGTTAACAATTTGTTTACAACTAAACCAGAATGTACTAACTAACTGATGTACTAACTAACTGATGTACTAACTAACTGTTGTACTAACTAACTTATGTACTAAATAACTGTTGTACTAACTAACTGATGTACTAACTAACTCTTATACTAACTAACTGATGTTACAGTGACTACCTAACGTGGAGTCTGTTTCGTTAATTATTTTAGCTGGTTATTTCAGTTATCCACTTACAATTACATTAGTTAATGTACGTACAAGGATGTAATGTAACATAATTATAACATGATATCATTTTAATAAAATACATTCCCTGAAGTGAATTACTAATTACTAATTAATAATTACTAACTGTTACAAATAACACAATGGGTCGTTTCTTGATCTGTTGTCTTAAAAATGTCCTCTGATGGGAAAAAACTAAAATACAAAACCCATAGAACCTGAAATTCATGTAAAAGCTCAAGCTATAGCATAGTAGCAACAGTTATTAATTATTAATAATTAATATTGTTATTATTATTGTTATTATTATTATTCCAAACGTGTAAACACCTCGTAAATGTCTCTCTTCGATCAGCAAAGAGTGAAGAACTTGGACGAGGAGAGGACAGATGCCAAGTCGAGACTCGAGGAAGCGGAAGTTCAGCTGAAGTCCCTCAAAGAGGAGAACTTTGACCTCAGGAGGACCAAACAGGAAAGTCTCAACGACGTTGCCAAGTTGAACGGTTTGGATCCAAGAGGAGCAGTTTTTGCTTTATTTTATTTTTTTATTGTTTTTCATTTTCTTTTTGAGGATTGTAAAGTTTCAATCTATAAATTGACTAGTCAATTACTGAATATAATTGTTATAATAATGGTGGTGATGATGATTATTATTATTACTATTGTTGTTATTGTCGTTGTTATTATTATCATTATTATTACTATTATTATTACTATCATAACCATCATAATTTTTATGGTTATTATTAAGTTATTAGTAAGTTTCTAAATCTATGAGTTTTTGACTACAACTGATGGTTGATAAATCAGCAGCAAATGCATCAACCAAGGAAATTTGTCTGATGACATACTTTAACGTCAAGAAGTCATCCAAAATTTACGAGTCACGTTTGCAAGCATTATAACAATTTAATAAAATAATAATAATTTAATTTCTTTAAAATTACCATCCATCCATCCAAAGCTGCAGTAGACTTAATTGTCTCTTGCCATGATCGGAGTAAACATGATAATAAATAAATTTTAAATCAGAGATTTTGCAAGGTCAACAAAAGATGTGGAATTTGTCTGAATTGTGTTGCTATATGTATACATAACCTACATGTTAATGATGTTATATAAGGTGTGTGACACCTTAAGTATTTGGTTTTGAAAATTTCTTGGGTGGTTTGAAGTGTGCTTTGAGATTTCATGGGAATCTTTTGAGTTGAGTTAATGCAAGGCAAGCTGTGAAAGGGTATGTGTAATTGTTTTGCATGTAAATTGTATGAGGTTGTCGTTTTATGTCTGTATTTCTGTGCTCTATTCTGTGCATAAAGCTCTGAATGGCATTCATGAGACTCTCTTAGAACGTCTGAAAAATGTTCAGAGTTTCAGGGCATTTTCAATTATCTCAAATCAAATGCCATTGGGCCCTTCAAACTGCTGGTAATGAGATGCGAAATCGTTATTAATGTCTAATTTTATCAGCCGGAGATAGTTTGACTTTCTTTAAGGATTCATTAAGCATTAGCTCAATTCTTTAGCTCTTTCCATAGAAACTTCACAGCCTTATTATATTATATGCATTATTTCTAGGAAGATCCTGATTTAAGATTTGTTTGCTGATGTTATTATGTATGTTATTGTCATTATTATCTCTTACAAAGTCATTATTATTGTTATACTTACTTAATCACAATCATCATAATCATTGATATCCTTCATTATTTCTTGATATAATTTAATTGTTTTTTAAGGGATGAATAATAAATGAAAATATAAATTAATAAGTACCAATGCATTAATAATAAAAATAATATTATTATTATTATATTATTATTATATTATTATTATAATATTATTATATTATTATTATAATATTATTATTATTATATTATTATTATAATATTATAATATTATTATTATTATTATTATTATTATTACTATTTAACTATAATGATGGTTCCTTATTAAAACATTTCGTAATGATATTAAACTATGAATAATCTATAGTTATAAGAATCAAACATAACATAAAAACATTTTATTTTAAAAATATAAGCTCTCATTTGAAACATGATGATGATGATGGTGGTGGTGGCGGTGGTGATGATGATGATGATGATAAAGATAATGACGACACAGTTTTAATTTTGATATGTATTTTTATTCCAGCAGATGATATGATTTGATAAAATCATACATCAGCAGTGCTGACATTGATGGCAATCAGAGTTTATTTAATTCTATTTAATAATATTTAATTCTATTCAATTATGTTTAAAATTATTTAATGTTATCAAAAATTACTTAAGTAATAATTAATGAATATTTATTAATAATTAGTTAATATTTGTTAATTAATTTTAAAAATAATAATTAATTGCAAGCCTCCCTTTTTGTCTCCGACAGATGAACTGGCCAACACGTTGAGGAAAGTAAAAGATTTGATGAAATTCAAGGATCTCTATGAGTCACAGGTTTGATGCATCATATCATTCTTGTAAATAAATTAAATTATAATATATAATAAATCATATATATATTAAATTTATATTAAAGTCAATTAAAATCCTGATGAGTACTTGGATAAGTGACAGGCAAAAGGCAAATGACAGGCATGAGTTTTATCTTTGTCATGGATTTTCAGAGGGGTAGTGTAGAGTCCAGATAAGGTTATTTGCTGAGGCCTGCCTGTCACTTATCCAATATTTTTTGATTGATTCTTTTGGTTATTTGAGTATTTGTCAAATTGATTCACCTGAATATTTTCATGGGATGATAACATTGAAGGTGGTTATTGGAAGAATAATTGGAAAATGTCTTTTGAAGTGTGCTAATATTCCCATTAAATGCACAATTAGACTATTATTCACATTAAATGCATAATTCATAATTATCATTTTATTATTCCTAATCAGAATCCAAGCAAAAATGGAACGAAAGTGGAGGAAAAGACCGTAAAAGATGCAAACCCAGACAAAATGCAAATCGCCCAACCAGGAGGTCTGGAATATTAATAAATTAATTATTAATTAATAAATTATGCGTTTAATAAGTTACGCTCGCAGTCAAGTGCACTGTCGATATTGAAACCGTCTCGTCATATGATTAATGGTTCGATGAGCGATTAATAAAAGACAGAAGTTTAAATATAAAGGAGTTGGTTGCCCTCTTGTCAGCTGGAGTTTCAAGTTCCTTTAGAGTAGAATTATGATGATTAGGATCACATGTTTATGTAATGTCAGGTCTGTAATGACCTGCATTAGAGGCAGTGGTACTTGATGTTTGGTGTTGGTTATTTGGATATTTTAGTTGTTAAGGTGGTTTTAAACTTTTAGACTTGATAATAATAATAATAATAATAATAATAATAATAATAATAATAATAATTGCTTGAGATCTCAAGATAAGCTATGCTAGCAAATACCCAGAGCATGATAATGATGATGTTAAACAGTGACAGTGAGTCTATTTAGAGGAGCAGAGTCTCTGCTAAACATGGCAATCATAAATATTTGATAGTGATGTTTTAAAATCACCTTAACAACTAAAATAATAACAACAACAATAACTTTTGATAAGGACAACCTTAAACCCATGCAGGAGAGAACCAAGGCTACTTTGAAATCAAAGACGGCAAGACCGACAAAAGCCATAACCTCAGAGCTTTGGAAGGCAACAGGTCCGTGGAGGGTCAGGTGGCTCCCCCTGCTGTCGAGGTCATTTGGTTCAATTCAAACTTCTGTTTATTGCTTACTCTGACTTCTGTTGACGTGGCGCATGACATTGAGCGGCACAATAGTTGTTTTGTTTTTGACGACATTTGATGATAAGATGAAATTTTGCTGAAATTTTGGTTTGTAAAATTAATAATAGCACTAGCAATAATTTAATTTAATAAAAAAAAATGTATGTGGTGTAAATAATAAAAGATAATAATAAATAAATATATGTCGTGGATAAATAATAAAGATAAAGAACAGTAGATCTATGGTGATGATAACGTTTGACCGTACTAATGGTTAAATGAATATAAATTTGTATTTCTCAATATTTTAATGAATTAAATTAAATAATCCATTAAACCAAATATTTTTCCTTTCAGAAAAATTTGAAAGATAATGAAGGTTGGTCGAGCAGTTGAATGTTCAAAATAAAAATACGTCGTGACATTTTGAATGACTCGTGTCTCTTGCGCTCACAACAGCGGCTGCAGACAAACACGAAGGTGAAAAGTTCAAGCCCGATCTTCCGGATCACGTCGTGGGTTTTTAAGTGCTTCTCTGATTGCATTTTGCATTGTTTACGTTTGTTAACGAATTTGTTGACAAATGCCAATCGACAAATTTATCGATACAAACTAATCTGCAAGATTTCGTGAGAAAAATCAGTTGAAAAAATATTTCCTTTGTAACCAAAGATCATCTTTGTGAAAAATAACCAAATCATTCTCTCTTAATTCCTTATTATTATTATTGTTATTATTATTATAATTAGTATTATTATTGACATTTGTGTTCCACTCATCAACTAGTACAGACAATTGATGTCTTATTGATGTTTAAAGCATCATTAATTACTGTCAATGAATAATCTCAAATTAGTCATTCAATCGCTTGAAATTTTCATCCAATTCAGTTCAATCAATCCATTTGAACTGCACTTAGATTCCAAAACAATCGGAACTGGATGTAGGGGGAGCCAATCAGGTTGAAAAGCCCAACCAAAACCCCATCAAAGTTCAAGGTTTGTAGATAATGTTTCAGTTATCAATGTTTAATAACAATTTAATATTAGCATTTTATTTGACTCCTTTGTCTCAATATTTCAATTTTTATCAGTTATTTAACTTCATATTCAAACAATATTTCCTGCATTATCAACAACAAAATAACCTTATGGTCATAAACTTCATTTACAAACTTCTAGATGGACTACAGTTGGATAAGAAATCGGGTGCATTGAAGGAAGAAGACGACTTCAGAGGTCCTGCAGAAAAGTTGTTAGATGAAAAAGAACTGGACCGTGAAGTGCAAGCCAACGGTCCGGACGACGAGGACATGGCGGCCGAGGGACAGTTCGAGGCAGACGACGGTGCTGCCCCCCAGGTCCAAAAGGTGCCCGACCTGGCAGCTAACGACATCGAGTTGCACCAACAAAAACACGTCCGGGTGAGTTTTCGTGCCGCTTCCAAAACAAAAAAAAACTAGCTGTTAAATAAATAAATAAATTCGTCCATAATTCTGTTATTAATTCTGTTATTATTCTGCAACCGAGGTTTGAAATCCTGTTGACTTTACAAACCCATTAATTGCTTTGCTGAAAATGTACATTTCCTGGCTAAATGGACACTGATGTTTATGTTTTTCCAGGAGCCGTGAGATTCCAACGTTCCTGATCAGAGGGTCTTTTTCTTTTTTAAGTGAATTTTATTTTTTGTGGTTCGCATGGACATCTTTGAAATTTGTTTTTTTCTCGCATTGTAGAATCCATTGAAATTTGTAACAATGCCTTACCTATTGCATCATTAGTTGGTATTTTTAATTTGCAGCTATTTGTAATTTGCCAAATCGCAAATCGACGTAATCTCGTGCACGTTTCCGGCAATTGTCAGAGAAAGTCGGACATCTGTTGCTCCTTGCAACTGATGGCCACTGCAACTTAGTTATCGTCATCGTGTGACATCACGTGCCGAGCAGGACGACGGTGCTCGGCCGGTGGCATCGCTTAACGGATGTCAGCCAAAAATTGAGTTTGCAAATGTCTTTTTGACTCACCCTAATAAAATAAAGTAGGGGAATTATTAATTTACTAATTTATGTTATCCAATAAGTTTAAAGTATCACCAGAATAATCTTCGTAATAATATTATTGGAGAATCCTTTTGCTTATGACTCCCCAATCACCCGATCACTGTTCTAATTGTTTTAAAATTTTCTGACGGAAGCATCGAACCGGCAAAGAAACTTTGGATAACAGTTGCTCGACATTCCACGGCCGGAAGTCGGTTTATTGATGACGGACGCATTTGTAATTATTCCGTTAGTCGACGTCGGGGTCCGAGTTGCTGTCGGCACTCGAACCAATCGCGTCGGTCGAAGCAACCTTCATTAACCTCATTGGCCGTCTCGTTTTGTAAAATATGATTCGCTCCTCTCTGAGTTCCGAGATGCATTTGGTTCATTAAATTCTGTTTTAAAGCTGATTTGCACGATCAGTTTATAAATTTTAATAATAACTGTAATGTTAGCGATTACAATTCTATTCGTGTTATCATGCAGTCGTAACTCCAATGGGTAGGAAGGGGTCAAAGACAAGCTCTTTGACCTTTTCATATTACAAGTTCAGGATTACAGTGATGGGTGCAATTATGTGAAGTTTAAGTGTAAAGTGTGTACACTCAGATCTGCTGTTGGAGTGGAGGGAGGGGAATGTCCAGGGCCCAGAATATTAATTTAATGGTTTTCTGGAGCTTAAAAGGTTGCATTCTTGTTGCAGCTGTGGTTCCTGATATTGAAATAAATTGAAAATCAATATTTTATCTAGTACTGCTATAAGTCTGCGAATTTTTACTTTCAACAACTTTATTTAGTTAAAAATATGCATGGCTCAGGATCCACTGCTGTTTGCCTGAATAAAAATTATTTTTTTTCTCAGACCATGGCAGATTTCAGATGGAAAGCCAGGGGTGTGATATAATTTTGGTGAGGATAATATTTCATCACTTTAATCTCGATAATGCAACAGTAACAACGATAATAACAGTTAATTAAAATAATAATAAAAGTTAGGGACACCTGTGATCAAAGAAACAAATGGAGTACCAGTACTAGAGATTATGTAGTACAAGGTCACGTAAATCAGAAATTACTTTAAGTGGTTAGGACGTTATAAGGACAAACGCAAGACGACGAACGCACAGGGCACGGGGTTAAGACATTTCGTTATTTCTTCTGAGGTCATCTGCACTAATAACTGGATAAGCGACAGGCAAAAGCCAACTCACAGGAACGAGTTTTACTGGTTTTACCGAGGATTTCCACGATAGGATCATCGCTGAATCTGGGGAGAACTAGGGTAAAGTCGGGCATGGGTCTGGGTAAAAGTTAGGGTTGGGTCCGGGTAAACTTTGGGGTTGGGTATGAGTAAAGTTGGAGTTGGGTCTGGGTAGAGTTAGGTATCAAAGATTCTCGTCTGCGAGTTGACTTTTGCACGTCACTTATCTAACCTTCACCTGCACCAACCACTCTTCATAAGATTCTTGAGACGTCCTGGACGAGTGTCGAGCAACAGCTTCTTAGAGTCTGCGTTAGCGTTGGACGTCGTGTTTTTAAGGTTCAGAAGGCCACAGACGTGAGCGTTCGATATTTCATTCGAGTCCTGTTTCAAATCATTCATATGAACCTCCATTGAAATTGTCCGCAACGGTTCAGCCGACATCTGGTGATTTGACTCCACGGGTCTGACAAAACCAGGCCTGGCCGGAGTTCCTTTGACAGATGGTAAGGCTCTCAGGGCGTCAGCTTCAGTGCCCCCTAGGAGACGCGAAAGGTCTAGGGCGAGTCCCAGGCTCTGTTCATCGGTTATGGCCGGAGGAGGGGGTTTCACCCGAAGTATGGCAGAAAGACTCGACTCGCTGTCCGTCTCCTCGTTGAAAAGCCGGCTATTGGCAGCTTCGAATATCAACTTGACGACGTCCTCGACTGGCTGCGAAGAAGCGACTTCTGGGAGATCGTCTACGACTCCGTAGTCGCCCGCTTCGAGCTCGATGGCGCATGAATCCTGTCTCTCGCTCCCCGTAAAAGATGTCGTCTGACTCTGGGTATAGGCACCACTACCCACCTCGTACGAAGCTATGGGCAGTAGTTCCAAGTCCCCCGGTCCTATACTGTACTCCCTGCCGTGGAAGGTCCTAATGTCGTCAGAACTGTTGAAGCTGTAGTCGCTGGGGCTCCACCCCGAGCCGTTGGGCGGATTGAAATAGTTCTCGTCGGCCAGACTGGAGGCATGGCTTAAGTGTCTCTTGATGACGTAAGTGATCAGCTTCTCGTTGACGTCCGACTGCTGTAGCAGCTCTCGTAGGATGACTTTGGTCGAGTAGTTGTAGTACTGGTCGGAATTGTGCATGGAGAGGAGCAGGCGTTTGTTCTCTTTCGTGACGCTCGAATCCTCCGCTTCCAGTATCTTGATCTGCTTGTATCTCTCGACTTGGATGACTATCAGTCTGTAGATCAGCAGCATGCAGACGAGTGTGTTCTTGCAGGTGAAGAACATGTTTGTGTAGCTAAGGACCTGGATTCGTATGTCGACACTTAATGTGAAACGTGCTTAATTCGTTTAATTTGTTGAACGTGGCGTGATGTTATTTCATTTGTATACCTCTGTGAACTTCATTTAATTATTTCGTATTATTATTATATTGTTTATTATTATTATTAGATTTTATTATTCATTTGTTGATTATTACTTTTAAATGAATTATGGAAAAATGACAGATAAAAGTACAGTCGGTGCTAAAGTCATTAGCAACTTACGATCACAAATGAAAATAAATTGGATGAGTGGGCTCTGGGTATATTGTGGATTAATTAAATTAATAATCATTAATTAATAATAATTATTAAATATAAATAAATTAATTAATTTATATTAATATCGGCAAATCATTATAACTGTTAAATGGATTAAATGATCAACGAATTAACTTATAATTGCTTCTATCATTTGCTTTTATCCCAAGCAAATTTACGCATTAATGCCAAATTTTCAAGCTTCATAATTATGCATCTAGTTGTGATTGTGTAGTTCTAGAGAAATAATTGTGACATTACAAAAGAATAAATTATGACATTATAAATTATATTAATAAACTAATATAAATAAATTAATATAAATAAAATATAATAATAAGTTATGACATTATAAAATAAATCTTGAATAGAAATAATTTCTCAAACGATATGAAAATATTAATTTTATCATTTACAATATTACAAAGAAAACTAATAAAATCTCGTTTTCACGTTCGCCATTAATACATCCGTCACTCTTGTCGCATTTATTCCTAATTTTAAAACAATGAACATTGAAATCGTATCAAATAAACAATGCAATCGACCAAACAAACAAACAAACATTGTATCTGAAGATGAGAAGCATTCTGAGGACAAGGAATGGCCCATCCTGCATGAAAATGGACATAATGATGCCGAACACGTCGGGCGTGCAACAGTCGTCGGGCTGTTGGCTTCCACCATCTCCCCTGGACTTGGTGGCAGTGAAGACCAAAGTGAATTGAAGGACGCTCCACGACCAAATGGCCAATATGACCGTACAGAGGTTCCTATTGTACTTTACCTGTCGTTTCATGTGATTCGTTTTAAAGGGATTTTGAAAATTTCAAGGACTGATTCATTAATATTAGTAATAATTTAATATTAGTGTAATAAGCCCATAGGCGCTTCTGACTCCAATCCTTATTACTGACAATTATAGCCCTTTCAATGTAAGTGGATTCCATGCAACGCTAACTAACATGCGAATCAATTTCAATAGAATTAAATCATTCTATTAACAACACCTGCCAGAACTCTGATAGAAAATTAAGCTAATTACCAATCAAAATCAACAAACCACACACACACACGATGACAACGAACCAAATATCCAACCTGTTCTTCATTAAAGGCCTCAAAAAACTCGACGATATCGGCAGCAGTGCCGATGTAAACGAGCAGAAGTTGCGACAGTTGATCGTGGGTAAGCTTCCCTTTGGGTAGCATCCACCTACCCAATATGAGAATGAGGAGGAGGAGCTGCTCTAGCGTCCTCACCCATTGGTGGGAATCGAACCCGGACGTGCTGATTATTCCCTTCAAGAAATTTTAAAGGTTAGGCCTAGAGTATGATTCAATAACCTTTTAGTCACAATAACTTTGGCCCCTAGAATAACCCAAACAAAATAATTCTCTTAAAGATTGCTAACCAATGAAAAGGAAAGATTGAAAGCATAGCATAAAAATAACCTCCAGTTTGTCAGAGAAATCCGGGTAAAGTTCAAGGTCAGGAGCTGGGGGTCTGAGGTCGTACTGAGGTTCGGTGGTTGGTTGGTAGGAGGCGGTGGTTGTCAGGTGCATGGTTTCATTGAACAGGTGCTTCTTTATCCGCAAATCCAATTCGTGTAACTCGAGAAACCAAATGGTGGGTACCAAACAAGCTAAGTAGAAGAACACGCTCGGACAGAACCTGGATTCGGTTTAGTTAGTCATTTGAATCGTCATAATGACCAACTAGCCTAGCCTATAGGGACTATGGATACGAGGGGGGTACGTGTCCCACCACCATCGTCGTGATGCCCCCTAAGAGATTAATTTTTTTGTACGTGAATAACAAAAAAAAGGTAAAATAAATGATATAAACATAAAATTTACTAGGCCAACCCCGACGTATTTTAAAGTTCTGGTCACTCCACTGAAACTTAAATGGAAAGCAAAAACCGCCATGTTTTGACATTCCCAAAAGACATTTCGTCAATAAATGCTCTGAACTCATATTTAATACTGATTAAAATAACTTTCTCGACACAAGAATTGCATCATAAGCTAAGAATTGTAGTCATCTATTTTCACTGTTGGCTATTTTTTTTTTAATTTAACGTCGAGATATTTCGCATTTATAAGATAAAATTCCTGAAAAAATTTAAAATACAAATTTTTTGTCGTCAGTTCAGATGTCACCAGGTTTACGTGGGAATATGTCAAGGTTAACATATTTCTGTTAAAAGCCTCAGTTACATGAATAGATTGCGATTAAATTGAACATGAAAGTATCTTCTCCACGTAAAAAATGAGTCCATCATCCAATTCAAGATGATGTCACATTTGCATCAACAAAGGTCAAATAAAGTCATTAGAGCTAACCAGCACCTTTATACCAATAAGAGACAAGAAAGTTAATTGAATTAATTACATTACTATTAATTAACAATTAATTAAGCCAACCATTTCCAGTCCTGTCCTCTTTTCATGTAGAGGGTGAACGCAGTTTCGAAGGCAAGTCCAAAAAGAGCCATGAGCAGATACCAGTTCTGTGGATTTTCGGTGATGGCGTATAATCTCCAGATGGAAAAAACTCCGTGGGTTGTGAACAGAATTCTAACGAAGATGGCTCGCGAAACGGTAAAACAACCCATTCCAACACCGATCTACGGTAATCCTGAGCAGCCTAATTAGGGCCACGAAATTATCCCACAGAATGAACGATGGCTCAATCCCGTAACATACAAAAAATTTTCTTTGTGAATCCAATGCTGTTGGAATCGAAACTTTGGATACTTTTAAATGTGTGGCGAGGTTCTGAGAGTCAGATTTGAGATTTAATCTCAACATAAATGTAATTGTGGTCCATTCGCCTCCTATTACACATTTCCTAAATTCAAAATCTGGTGTACCTAACTTGTCTAGAATGTTCAAATTAAGATCGAGCCTGATTTCAATTTCAACGTCCTTACACAAACGAACAAATACAATCTCATATGAATTTGAGGCCCTGCCAAGTACTTCAGAATTCAATTGTGAGTAGCATCTTAAAAGAGACATTGCGATTCATGAACTTCACGGACGGCAAAAAACGTCGAACGCCACAGCAGCGAACTCTTCGCTCGTCAGACGTCGTCTGCGACGAAATTGTTTTCAAAACATGTTCAGTCCGCGTTTGAAATCATCTTTTATTCGTAATTATTAAATATTTATACCTAGTCGCGTTAATATTTTGTAACAATTTATTTCTTACGAACTTGAGACCCAAACTGATAATATCCATCGGCAAACGAGCATAGATAGAACGATGACCATCTACACTTCTGCTGATGTGCTGCAATGGCCTTTTGCTAAACGGCCTCATTCATTCGCGCATTCATTCCCTAGATCCTCATCAACTTCAAATAACTTCAAATTCAGAAAGTAACTTAATTTAAAAGTTAATTTGCATTTTCGTAACACTTATTAAAATAGGAGTAAACTTTAATCTTCAAAATTAAATGGGTTACCCCAGAATGGGGGCCAATTCTTCAGGAATAAATCTTGAATAGATTTCATGTCGTATAAATAGATATTTTTGAGTGCCTCTTTCGTTAGATTTAATTTATGAAACAATGATTAGAAATTACCAGATCAGTTTTGATGTATCGCACAAATTTCCTTAGCCTTGTAGTCGCTTCCGGAAGCCTTTTCCTGAGGTGCCTGGAAAAGCATGTAGTCAATCAATTCCCACACCTTCTAATGATCGCTCTGTGAATTTATACTTTCAAATATTTAAATATATCGCATTTCTTAGTAGCTTAGACTTAATATATATATATATTTTAATTATAATTAATTCCAAAGAAACTTATGTTACATTTTAAGGGTGCTTTATCAACAAATAATATTCGTATTTGACTAATTGGTGAATGTATTAAGCTATTGTTGTAACCCGGGGTCTTGAGGAATTAATTAACGTAAGGATATCTTTATTGGATTTTAACTAATGGCAAATACGGCTGGACGATTTGGTCGATTGCTTGTCCTGATCGGAACCGCTTAATGACTTGAATCGCTAGTTACGACTTCGAAATAAAAGATACTGAATATTAACTAAACTTAATTAATTATTTAATTAATTAATTAATGTCAGGGATCCAACATTGCCCCCTCCTTAAATCTGTTCGTCCCGAACAGGCTGTTCTGTTTCTCCGTGATATTTTGCTAATCGATTGCTGTGGACCACTTTCATTCTAGTCCTTGCTGACTTCTGTATGCGGTATACCACGTCGTTTATTTTCTTTATGATTCGGTATGGTCCTTCCCAATCTTTTTGTAACTTTGGCGACTTCCCTTTTTTTCGTTGGGGGTTGTATAGCCAGACTAGTTCACTTTCTTTAAAGCTTATATCATTGGCTTGCCTATCGTATCTCGCTTTGGCTTGATCGCTATTAACACTAATATTTTTCCGGGCAACCTGATGTGTGTCGGCCAGTGTATTTCTTAGGCTTGAAACGTAGTCACATGCCGACTTAGGTTCCTCTGCTCTTCCGAACATCATATCGGCAGGAAGACGAATCTCCCTCCCGAATGTCATTTTCGATGGACTGATTCCTGTCGTTTTATGCACGGCTGTCCGGTAGGCCATAAGGAAAAGTGGCAGGTATCTGTCCCAGTCATCTTGCTGTTCACTTACCATTTTTGACAAATACTGTTCCATGGTCCTGTTAAATCTCTCGACCATACCGTCCGATTGCGGATGTAATGCAGTGGTTCTTGTCTTATGGATTCCAAGGTTTCCGCATAGCTCTTGAAATATTTTCGACTCGAAATTCCTTCCTTGGTCCGAATGTAACTCTAATGGCACCCCGAATCGACTAATCCAATTATTTACGAGAGCATCAGCTACATTTTCCGCCTCCTGATTTGGCAGTGCAAACGCTTCAGTCCATTTGGTGAAGTAATCGCTGATCACTAATATGTACCGATTTCCCTTCTTTGATGCAGGGAATGGTCCGGCAATGTCCAAAGCTATTCTTTCAAAAGGTACTCCCACATTATAAGGTTGCATTAGTCCTTTAGTCTTCTTTTGAGGACCTTTACTGGTTGCGCAATTATTGCAATTTCTACACCACTCTTCAACGTCTTGTTTGTAGTGCAACCAGTAAAACCTCTCCCTCACCTTCCTGATGGTTTTATTCACTCCTAGGTGTCCACCTGAGGTTCCGTTATGGAATTCTTGTAACACCTCAGAGACGCAAGATCTCGGAAGTACTATTTGAAGGTGATAGTCGGTGCCATCCTCTGTTTCCCACTTCCTATGTAGGAGTCCATTACTAATTCTCAAGGAATCCCACTGTGCCCAATAGGACTTAGTAACTTCTCCGTGCTCCGCTATCTGTTGCCAATCTGGTTTCACCCCGGCCTCCATCCACTGTAGTATGGGTGCAAGTGCTTCGTCTCTTAATTGTAGATCTCGTAACCCGCTTTCTGTCCAGGGTTCGGGAGCCGTGATACGAATTTGTCGACATTCTTCGGTCTCCTGCTTTTTCTCTGCGTTGTTGCAGTGTCTGCAGTTAATTTGACAAGGACGTCGTGATAGCGCATCGGCGTTGTTGTGTATTTGACCTCTCCTGTGTTCAATATTAAACTGAAAACCCTGTAGTCTTTCAATCCACCTCGCCATTTGACCTTCTGGGTTTTTAAAGTTTAACAGCCACCTCAAAGAGGCGTGATCCGTTCTTAGCAAAAACGGCTGGCCCAAAAGATATTTCTGGAAGTGTTTCATGGATTCTACTGCTGCTAGTAATTCTCTCCTGGTCACGCAATAGTTTCTTTCCGCTTTAGACAGTGAACGGCTATAAAATGCTAGAACTTTTTCTTCATTTTCAACCTGCTGGGAAAGAACTGCCCCGATTCCACAGTTACTGGCATCTGTATCGAGGATAAAAGGTAATCCGGGGATAGGATATGCCAGGATCGGTGCCGTTGTCATAGCTTCTTTCAGATTATCAAATGCTTTCTCACAGCTGTCGTTCCAGATAAATGGCTTGCCTTTTACAGTAAGCTCATGAAGGCTTTTTGCGATGTTTGAAAAGTTGGCAATAAATCGTCTGTAATAGGTACAAAGTCCTAAGAAGCTTTGAAGTTCTTGGATATTTTTGGGTACAGGCCAATTTTTTACTACCTCGACTTTATCTGGATCTGTACTAACACCTTCAGAAGACACGATATGGCCAAGGTATTTGACTTCTTTTTTAAAGAGTGAGCATTTCTTTGGACTCAGTTTCATGCCTGCCTCTCTAATCCTACTAAATACTTCTCGGAGGTTGACTAGATGTTCTCCAAATGTTTTTCCGACAACAATTATGTCATCCAAATATACTAGGCATATTTTCCAATTGAGTCCCCTTAGGATGTGTTCCATTAATCTTTCAAATGTCGCGGGGGCATTGCATAGCCCGAACGGCATGACAGTGAATTGCCATAATCCTTCACCTGTCGAGAAGGCCGTTTTTTCTTTATCGTCAGGATGTAACTCCACTTGCCAGTAACCACTTTTGAGATCTAATGTGGAAAAAATTTTTGATCCCGAGAGAGTGTCTAAGGTATCATCGATTCTAGGTAAGGGGTAGCTGTCCTTAAGTGTCATTTCGTTCAGCTTTCTATAGTCGACACAAAAACGAAGTGATCCGTCTTTCTTCTTAACGAGTACCACTGGTGAGCTCCAGGGGCTATTTGACGGTTCAATAACCCCTTGGTCTTGCATTTCTTTTATCATTTCCTTGGCGTTTGCTCTTGTAGCTAACGGAAGTGGACGGGGGTTTTGTCGAATGGGTTTAGCACCGGCCGTATTTATTTGATGTTGCACGAGGTTAGTTCTACCCAAAGGGCTGTCTTGTTCAGCCATTATATCCTGAAATTCGCTAAGCAGCTTTTCCGCTTGTTGATAATCTTCTTTTTGTAGGGTTTTGTTTAAATCTTTCAGGAGATTGTCCATCAATGGTTTAGACATGGTATCCCTTTTTATATGCTTATTTCCACTTCCATCTAATGTTAATATGCGTTCTAGGTTCCTGCAAAGTGCGATAGGTGTTCCTGCTTTGATCTGTTGTTCTTGGTCAGATAGATTCATTACCCTCAGTGGAACTCTGCCGGTGTTTAGCTTGACTAGTGCTCGTCCTATTAGTAGTCCTTGGCCAATGCCCGATTGATCTTCGACTGCTCCTATACCAAATTTTGTGTGGTCGCCCTCTAGCCCGCCCCAAATTAAACTTTCCGACTGTGCTGGGATGGTCTCGTCCTGCAATATTTTTACAAATGTGTCTTTAATTTCTGTACCCCCGTAATTTAAAGGAATCTCCATCGTTCCTTGTTGAAGGGTGCCGCCCTTCATGTCAATGGAAATTCCATAGCGTCGCATGAAATCCAATCCCAGTATACATTCATCTGTTATATTGGCTATCATAAATTCCTGTTCGAATGACTTACCTCCTAAATCTACTGTAATAGTTGTGGTTCCTTGAACTGGCACTAATTCTCCGGTGGCTGTTTTTAGCTTGTAGTTGTTGGTCGTTACTTTACTGTTTCCTGCCAACTTTGGTTGGACAATAGATGTAGATGCCCCTGTGTCTATTACAAGATTATATTCTTTCCCTCCAATTTTCCCTTTAACCTCTAGTGATGATCCTTTTCCTAATGCTGTAACGTGAAAGATGAGTGGGGCATTTCGAGTTTGCTGAAACGATTTTTGCCCCTTAAAATTAGTAGCTTCAGGTTTTTCTAATTTATAGGGCTCTCTCCAGTACTGCTGGTTTTTGGAGATGGTCGTTCTACATTCTCGGGCTAAATGGCCAGGCTTGCTACACCTGAAGCACCTTGGTCTTCTATCTACCACCTGAAATCTTAAGTTTCTTTGGGGCTTGCTGAGGTCATTGACTTGACGGACTATTTTTTTAATAATTTCTCTGTCTTTGTCATTATCTTTATCTTTATCCTTGTCTTTGTCTTCCTGAGCTTCAATTTTCTTTACATTCAAGCTTTTTTGGATTGAGGCTCTTGCCGCTTCAATGGAGATTGCAAACGCCAATGCTTCATGGCTGGCCTTTTTTCCATGAATTTTTAGTGCCATTTTGGTTTCCGCATCCCTTATCCCATCAACGAAGGCGTCAGTTACAATGTTTTCAATGAAATCTGTTGACTGTCCTGGGTGGGCTAAGTATGCGAGTCTTCTGACGTCAGCCTCTAATTCTTGGAGTGATTCGCCCTGTTTTTGCGTACGGTTTTTTAATTCGTTTTTATGTACTTCCAGCATGTGGCCATTCCCAAATCTTCTTTCCATTGCTTCTACTATTTCTGAATAGGCTTTACAGTGCAGCATTGTTTGCAAAAGCTCGGCTGCCCTTCCTCGCAGTACCATTATCAGCTCTGTTGCTTTTTCCTCTTCGGTCCACTTGTTACGTTCAGCGGCAATTTCAAACTGATGTCTGAACACTGCCCATGGCCCTTGTCCGTCGAATAGTGGTGGTCTCGTCGTTTTCTCTCTTCTATATGTCTCTATTTTTGATTCATTGTACTTCTTAAACTTCTCTATTTCCCTCTTCTGCTCCTCTTTTAGTGCATCTAATTCTGCTTTAACCTTTCTAAGGTCGGCCATTTCCTTGGATGATCTGAGGTTGGTTAAGTCAGTTTTTACCTCTTCCCGCAGAACATCTACGGATGTCTGGCATTTGGCTACGTCTGTCTTTACCTGCTCCCGTAGAACATCCATGGCTACCTGGAAGTTGGCTATATCGGATTTCATATCCGACCGCAAAGTATCAATGTCACATTTCATATCCGACCGCAAAGTATTCATGCCGCAAATCATATCTGACCGCAGAGCATTATTGTCGGATTTCAAATCTGATCGCAGAGCATTATTGTCGGCTTTCATAGATGCCTGAAGTTCTTCCCATTTTTTTCCTTTTTGATCCCCAAATTCATACTCCGACGGGTCATGATTATTTTCCAAAAGCCATTCCTCGAGTCGTCTTTGTAGTTCGGCTTTTAGGCCAGTTGCATCCTGGCCTCGATTCCTTAGTTCTTGTCTCAAATCGGGAACGCGCAACTCGTCCAGTATCTTAGGTCCCATTTCTGTCGTTAAACTCGCTGTCTTTACCTTTAGTGAATCGATATCCTTTTACGACGTTAAATCCCACTCCTGACACCAATGTTGTAACCCGGGGTCTTGAGGAATTAATTAACGTAAGGATATCTTTATTGGATTTTAACTAATGGCAAATACGGCTGGACGATTTGGTCGATTGCTTGTCCTGATCGGAACCGCTTAATGACTTGAATCGCTAGTTACGACTTCGAAATAAAAGATACTGAATATTAACTAAACTTAATTAATTATTTAATTAATTAATTAATGTCAGGGATCCAACACTATTAAGTCATAAATGTATAGCTATTAACTTTGAATCATTCAATAAGTAATTATCGGAGCGATGTATACAACAGTCTAGGCCCGTGCAATCATTGTATACACCTGTCTTTTGTATTATGCCAGTCATATCTTCCGGATATGAGCGTTGCAGACCATGCTTCCTTAGGCAACAAACAACTCACATCTACACAAACTCGTCTGTAAAACCCGTTGCAACGTCCTTGTTGGCATGCTCTTTTCCCAGCACCTTAAAAATCTGATCTATAAAGTCGACAAACAATTTTAGTACTTTCTAGATGAAAGACACTTGATCGATGGAATCGTAATAATAGAAGCCAATTCATACTTGTGATTGCTTTTTTCAGAAATTTATCATCGGAGATGAATTTGAGTTTGTACCTAACCAACTGCAGACTTTAGTGCATCTGATGGTTTCCAAGGCCATTACTTGGATGTTTTTACGTGGAGATGTAATTTTTCGGGGTATGGTTCATATGAATATCAAGATGGCACTATTTTATATGTGTGGTACGTATCAAAAACATTGAAGTATGGAACTGTAGTAACTGAAATTCTACGGGTTATGAAATTCTATTATTTCAATAATGTAACGAAAGCCTCCCCCTCCACATAGTAAAAGCCGAACAATGTTTTAAATATTAACTCGAGTTTCTTCAGTTAATTATGAAAATCAATTATAAAGGTGGGGATAACGCATTGAGTATTTTTTCATTTTTCCTAATGATGTCACTTAAATATTGAATTGTGACCCAAGTGAAACAAAAAAAAATTCTTAAACATCGACTTCTCGATAAGGCGATGAAATTAAATAATAAGTCTGGAAAATAATTTTCTACTCTTAAAATAACTCAAAATCATTTACAAAATTTCGATATCTGTATTTTAATGCATTTTTGATTGTCTGATTGTCTTTAAACCCATCACAGTTTATCTTTTTCTATCTGCTCACAAAAACAATTTTTAAGATATATGACAGTTAAGATAAGCGTTTTAAATTATCAATTTTTTTAAACTGATAAGTATACAATTTACTTTCAAAAAGTGAATCACTCGGTTTTATTTAGATTTACTTTTATTCTTTCTCAAGTAAACACATGCTGTTTTTCTGATTTCTCGTGTCTCTGATTAATCATGGATTCTCTGATCTGTGGAGCTACTGTAAGGTGAATTTTAATATTTTGGGAAGACTAAGTCAAAATGTGATGTCTGTCAACAAATTCTAGATTTAATTTATGATTTATCCTGTAGGGTAAGTTCGGTTCTTAATCGAGACGTCAAACATTATGGCAAATCTTTTATGTTTGACGGCGATGAAGAGACTTGTTGGAATTCTGACCAGGCAAGCAATAATTTGATCTGATTTTTTCATTAAGTGTGTTGGGGATAACTCTACCAAAAATTATTCAATTTTTATGCTCCCTTTCCATATTAAAATCAACTATTTATAAACCTTTAGGGATCTCCACAGTTTGTACAGTTAGAATTTCCAAATGAAGTTCTTCCACAAAAGATCATGTTGAAGTTCCAAGGAGGATTTGCCGGAAAGGATTGTTCCATTAAAATCCCCAATGATGTCGGAGAATGGATAAATGTAACAGATTTCTATCCAAAGGATATCAGCTCTGAACAAGTTTGTAATATTTTGAATTTATGCATAAATTAATAAATACTTTGGAAATTGCTTATTGAAATAAATGAAAAGATTTATGACTTATGTCTATTTTATTCTCAAAATCACATGATAAATCTAAAACAAGTAATGTTTATTTTCAGTCTTTTGATGTTTCCTCTGGCTTCATTTCTAAAATGAGGGTATTCTTTGACTCATCAAGTGACTTTTTTGGACGGATTACGATCTACAAACTGGATGTTTTAGGTTTAAATAAGGTTATGTAATTTAATAGGTATCATGAAATCATGAAATTATGGGGATAATTGTTAGTCATTTTTGATAACAGTAAAAGAATTCTCTTAAAAAGTCGTTTGTCCTTTATTTTGATATGACAAACCTCCTCTTCACTGTGGGGTTAAGTGAGAAAATTCATAATTTATCCTGCAAGAGTTTGTACTTTATCACAAACGGTAAAATTAGCCAAAAGGATATAAATTTAGTTAAATTCGTTGTTGGTTAGTAGCTACAGACAATTTAGTGGGCTTGTAATTGGGATTAATGTTTAGTTCTTGGTGCTCAGTTTTGTGTCGTAAAGTTTACTCGTCAAAGTAGCTAGAATAGAAATTATATCGCGCAATTCAAATCTTTTCGACTCTTCGCACATCTTTAATTTAACATCCATCGAGGTAAATATGGCCAATAATTTGTTATACGATTTCGCGGCGATGTGTTGAAGTAAAATCACATTCGTCTGCTGGAACGGATTCATTCCTAGATCCCCATATCGTACAATAACTTCAAATCAATCCATAAATTGTGAGAGTTAAAAGGATGCACAAATTGTTTAATAATTTTGCAATGATGCCTTGACCTCCATACTCAAAAAAGTTTTTATTTCGCTTTGTGGCTAAAGGTCTGCCACGTAGATGACCTTTAAGGGTTATCAAATTAGTTTGGAAGTTCTAAACGTAAAGTAATTTCTACCGCAATCTTCTGACATGTTTTGTCCATAAGAAGACGATTTAAAACCGAAACGAGAGGATTATTAAGCGCAACATAAATGAAAGGTTGGGGGGTTTCTCAGCGATATATTGTCAGGTTCAAGAAGTAGTGTTTACACGCGCTTTGCTCGTTTCTAAGATCTGTTGGGGACTCGTGCTTTGGAGGCACTTAGTAACGACTATTAGGATTGACTTTTTTAGGTTTTCACGCGCTGAATTAATTCAGAAATAGCTCTAGGTTCTGATATGCTCGGATATACGTAATTTAGTTCTATTTGTGGTTTAAATTCAACAACATTTATATGTAAGTTTGTGTCGCTATTATAAAGTCTGGCGAGTGACATGTATACCAAAAAGGCTGGAAGTCTTTTCCCGAAGAATGGAGACGTTCAGAAAAGAGGAAAAAGCCCAAATCATAAAAATCACGTCGGACATTCCGATGCAAAACCAAAGCGCAACAGTTTGGAAGCACGATCAGGCGAATGTAGTAAAACATTACGACATTGGGACGAAGATATATCAGAGGCGATCACTCCTATCGGATATTATCACACAGTGTCTGGTGTCAATGCTACCCAACTCAAGGTTCCCAACTTATTATTTTTTAATTTTTAATTTATAATAACTACTGATGACATCATCATTGCTGAACTTTTTAAAAGGCATGATTAAACAAGTAAAGCAAAGACTTCTAATTACAAGACTTCTAATTGCAAAAAAAAAAAATTAAAGATAATAAATTGAGTTTGTCTAACAAATTAGTTAATCAACCAACTTAATTTAATTTCTTTGGACCATGCAGATTGTGTTAGAAATGGTGAGTTACTTTGTCTATGACAAATAATATGGCAGATGGTTTATAAAAAAAATGCATTGACTTTTAGATATCAGTTTAACAGTAAAGTAATTAGTGACTTTATCCTGATAAGCAGACAAAACAAGAATATTTTATTTCCTCATAATTTTTCCATATCCACTGTTGGAATGTGAATGAAACCATGTACAAACTATTACCAGTTTTACATTCCAAACATAACTCACAAAACATCATCATGTCGTGAGCTTAATGAGCAGTGAAAATAATGTTTGAAAATAATTGTAAATAACCATGGATTATCAATTTAAGTAACAAATCCAGGTAATAAACATTGCATGCTATCACTGAGACTCACCCAGCACTGAAATTTAGGAAGTTCAAATGAATTTCAAATTAATTTAAAAAAAACATAATTTTTTTTTTAATTCCAAAATGTATCAACATAACACATAATTAATTCTCGAAGCTTTAAGTACCTTTTGGGACCTGCTTAGCATTCCATGCAAATTTGTAAACAAGAAGCATCTTTAAAGAACCGAGAGGTCATTGTTTATTCCTTGTTTGCTTTCCAAAAATGTTTTCTTGGACCGACTTATTGGGAGACGAGACGCTTTTTTTATGACGTCTTTGTTTGAAAAGAATGATCTAATGCTTACAGAATGACTGGGGAAGTTTTTATTGCCTGTTAAAATTTAAAATTAAAATTCTCATCAGTGGAATGATTTTTTCTAAATCTAAGGAAAAAACAAGATTTAAAAACGCTGCCCACTACGATCAGACTGTAATTCTTAATGTTATTTTTGTAATTATTTAGTGAATAATTATCCAATGCAAACTAATGTTGCATTGCATTCACGCCACGTCCACAGTACTTTTCCATTTGTCGGAGCACTTTGTTCGCGTGATTTTATTAAATCCTTTCTGTTTCATTGACTGCATGATTCACTACAATTCATTCGAAGGATGCCTTGACGAAGAATATTTACCTGCACTCCGTGGCAGAGGACGGCCTGAGTCCTTCCGATTCTTCCTCTTCGAAGAAGCAGGGAATTTTTTCCAAGCGGCTCTCGGTTTCTCCGCGCTCCAGACACGGGTCGTCGCCCTCGGGAAAGCACGCCGGAAAGGTCAAGCAGTTCTTCGGCTCCCTCAAGAACAGGACGAAATCCATGACTTCCGATGCCACGGGCAAGGATCTCTCGGAGAATTTGCAGTTCTCTTCCGACGGCAGCTTTCATGGTCACAAACCGAGGTAAGATTCCATTCGAGTGCTTGGATGGAAGTGACGACGATGACGACGACGATGGTGATGATGATGGTGGCAGCGAGGAAGATAATTGATCATCTATGTGTTTGATTTTTTGGCATTTTTTTTTTATATGGATTATTCCATTATTTCCAATATTTCTTGCAAAGAAAGTGGAAATTTATCTAGTCATGCATAAACCAGTTTCTCTTTCTGAGTCAGCATTTGAAGTTAAATTCCATTTGTTTTGTCTTACGAGAGATTCCAAAGTCGTTTATCTGGGAACTCAAACGATGCAATTTATGCAAAGAGTCTGCCTCGGTCGATTAAATCCTCAGACTCTGGGTTGATTGGTTTTGCAACGGTGGGTGGGTGCCAGTCACATTTGTGACTGTGATGGAAATTTATGTTAATGAGCTCGTTGGTTGCTCTCCAGAATGATGAGTTGCACACAGAATGTGACTTCTGTCTCGTTTGTATCTAATTATTTTCCTGATATCTTTTTTGACGTACCATCACTCGATCCTT
>CM067537.1:3137500-3342500 GCA_034509925.1 Hirudinaria manillensis
TATTATTATTATTATTATTATTATTATTATTATTATTATTATTATTATTATCATCATCATCATCACCATCATTATTACTCAGAATAATTTTCTAACATTGTTACTTTAACTACAAACATTATAAAACATTTTAAGATATTGGGAATTATTATTGGCTATTGTCATTATTATCAGTACATATTTAGGCAAGCATGGATGTATAGTTAATGTAAAATTATTAGTGATAATGCCACCTATGGCGACGACGATAACAATAATAAATACAAAACTAATAATAATAATAATAATAGTAATAATAATAATAATAATAATAATAATAATGATTATCGCTCACGTCAACAACAGTTCGTTTCTTCGGCGGCGATGAATTTGGCTTTAAAATACTATCAAAAACTGTACGAAAGTTGCTTAGTTGTCGTTTCTGAACTAAAATATGCCGAGACTGAAGAGGAGGCCAAGTGCGAAGGCAAAATGGCTGCCGAACTTCTCGGTTTCCACCTGTGTGAAAGTTGTTTGAAGGCAAATGAGGATTGCCTGAAGAAAATGGTTGAAGGAAGTTCAGGAGACAAAAGAGACGAGTTGAAAATTCTAACGAAGGATATTGAAGAACTGAAATTGGTTATCAAGAAAACCAATGCCTTGTGTATCACTATCAGGGACCAGGGAAGGCAAATAACTGAAATTGAAAAAAGCCTAAAAGAACTGAACAAAGAGTCCATTCAAAAGCTGGAAGAAAACAGCCAAGGGACCAAACAATGGAGTAGTCTGTTTCAGACCAGGGTAGAGACTCTCATCTCTGATGTTGGAAAAGTTCAGAGCACTGATGCAAAGGCAAAAATTGAAAACAATGATGACAGACATAGGAGACAGAAAAATATTATAGTTTACAATTTGAAAGAGGAGGCTTCTGGGTCTCAAGATAAAGACAGTGTGCTGAAACTTTTGAAAGAAGTCAGTTTAAAAAAGATGGACAAGGAAGTTGTTGAGGTTTATAGAATTGGGAGAAAAGTTGATGCCGCAAGACCAAGGCCAATTCTAATTAAATTTGATAAAGGAAACTCTAGAAACAATGTGCTGGAGAACAGTAAAAGATTGAAGGGAAGCAAAGACTTCAGTAAAGTCGTCCTAAGTCTGGATCTGTCAAAGGAAGACAGAGAAACCTGCAAGAGGCTTTTCTCAGAAAAATTAAAGGAGGTTAACGAGAAAGGAGGAAGCAACCAGTGGATCGTCTGAGTGAGAGGAGAACCTGGTGCTTTCTACGCAGTGGCTTACAAGAGAAGAGAGAAACAATAAATTGAACATTAATTTTTGGTTCTGCCGAAGCTATATCGACATCTTAGTTCATGTTTTATTTGAACCGTCGAAGGCACTCGGTTTTTGTATTTGATTTGAACATATGATCTGATTTGTTTTTCGGTTTGACGTGGGGCAAGCGTTTATGTACAGTTTTAGTTTGTTAATTAAGTTATAATCTATCAGTCCCGTGAAGATCCCGAGTCAGGCTGGGGGACTTTAAAGATCTGCGAGGGGTTCTTTTTTATTTGATGGACTGTCGTAATTATTTGTATCACATTGATTGTTATGGTCGGGAAAATAAAATAAAAAAAATAATAGTAATAATAATAATAATAATAATAATAGTAATAATAACAGCAATAATAATGATGATTATTTTGTTCAAGCTTCCTCTGAGGCGTGCTTCGCTCGCTTCTTCAACGAACACACCTGCTACGACCTCATTCCAACGAGCTCCAAAATCGTCGTATTCGACACCCGATTGACGGTGAGTCACTGAGTTATGGCGGTGGTGGTGATGACGACGACGATGATGATGATGATGACGACGTCGATGGTGATGGCAATGATGATAACAAGGGTGACTACGACGATGGAAGTAGTGTCAGGGCGCCGTTGTAGCGCAGACGAATCTGGCGCCTAGTGGATTGAATTTTGAATCTCCACGGATGTGGATATATGGCATAAACAACAAATGGATCGTAATGATTATCATCGTCGTTGGTGTCGAAGATGGTCATGATAACGATGGCGATTATGGTTATGATAACGATTGTGGCGACGATGGTGATGATGATGATGGTATTGTAATTGCTATAATGGTTATGGTAATCCATAATGGAGTTGGGTCGTTGGTAACGACGACGACGATGATGACGTTTATGGTGGTTGCTTGAGATTAGAATTTCAAGAGAAGCCTCTTCCTTATCTAATTATGGGCTTCAATTTGTGCTAGGATTCTTAATATAATAGAGGTGAAATATTTTAATATAATAGGGGTGAATCATTTTAATATAATAGAGGTATAATAAACATTTTATTTGTTTCCATATTTTGAGCTACTCTGTGACAGCTGCTAATTATTTATTTCGAATAAATTATGGTTTTAGTTGTTATTATTATTATTATTATTATTATTATTATTATTATTATTATTATTATTATTATTATTATTATTATTATTAACCAAATTACTCGTTGGTTTACGATTGAAATGCTTATTATTCTTTTGTATAGTTCCTATTATTGCCTCAGTCATCATCATCATCAACATCGCAGTCATTGATTAATAAATGCTCAGTCGATGTCACGCCAAGTCAATGTCAAAGCAATTGACTGATTGTGATGCCAAAACATATCTCATACAAAAGAGCAATAGTTATGAACTTGATAAAAACAACAACAACGATAACAACAGCCACAACAATAATAATATTAATAATAATTAATAATAATTAATAATAATAATAATAATAATACAACGAAACTGTTGTTGCAAGCGTTGATGGATTTTGAACTGATTAAACCTTTTTTTTATATTAAATAAAATTCTTTTATTCGGAATTCGTAAACAATTGGTGATTTAATAAAAGCATTTATAAATATATAAACGAATGAATGAATGAACGAACGAATGAATGAACGAATGAATGAATGGACAAATGAATGTATGAATGGACAAATAAATGAATGAACGAATGAATGAGTGAACGAACGAATGAATGGACAAATGAATGAACGAACGAATGAACAGGTGAAGAAGGCGTTCAATGGTTTGGTAGTCAACGGCGTGAAAGCGGGAATTCTCTGGGACTCGATAGCTCAAACGTTCACAGGTGAGTGGCAGGTGCTTCGTGTTCTTTCGACTTTCCTTGTTTATATTATTTTTATAATAATAATAATATTAATTATTATAATTATAATTAATTAATGTAATATTTATTATATATAAATATATGTAATAATAATAATTATTATTATAATAATGATCGGTAATTATAAAATATATTATTGTGGTAATATATCATTGCGTTGTTTAAAATTACGGCCCCTTGGATATTCCTTATTATGTGACTAATTGTAGTCGTTATTAAAACACGTAACAAAATGAAATAATTAACACAACAACAGTAATAATAAAATAATAATAATAATAAATAATAATAAATAATAATAATAAAATAATAATAATAATAAATAATAAAATAATAATAATAATAATAATAAAACAATAATAATAAATATATTATTTTTTATTTTGTGAAGTCATCCACTTCAGCATTCTCAGTAATATTTGAGTATATTTAAAATAGCACCTCAAACAACATCCTGATAGCAGTTTTCAGCTTTGACTTTCTTGGTGGAAAAGTTTAAAGTCTGAAAAGTTGTTGACAGTGTTTTGTACCACGTGCCATGTTCTTCTTGTGTTTATGCTGAGAGTAATATCTGCTCCTCATCAGTCTCCGTGCAAATGTTTGAACATTCCTTCGTCCTCGTCGTCGTCATCGCCATCGTCAACATCAACATCATCACGACTGCCATCATCATCGTCGTTGTCATCACCGTCGCCAGTAGAGCAGACCTACTCCGAAAAACTTAATTTGAGTAGAAATGGATTGCTCTGTTGCGATTATGGCGGTGGCGGTGGCGTTGTGCTCCAGTAAGTCACGTTCAATTAATTTCAACTTTCAATTGGAATAAAAAAAAATATTTACTTTCGGATATAAAATGGAAATTTAAAAAAATAAAAAATTAAAATTAAAATCCAAAAAAACTCCAGGTAATCATTTCCAATATCTCTTCTTGAGATTTCCAATCTGAAGGCTCCATCCATCCGTCCGTCCATCTTCTCAGTTATTGTTATTATGACTTTATTAAAAACGGCGCCAAGATATCGATTACTTATTTATTTATTTTTATTCCGTGATTGCAAACGATTTCTTATTTCAAGTTTCCTTCCTCTTTGTTCATTTGATTGCGCAATAATAAGTTATTAATAAGTTGTTATAATAATAAGTTATTAATAATAATAATATAATAATAATATTATTATTATTATTATTAATTAATAATAAGTCGCAATAATAAGTTATTAATAAGCTGTTATAATAATAAGTATTAATAATCGCAATAATAAGTTATTAATAAGCTGTTATAATAATAAGTATTAATAATCGCAATAATAAGTTATTAATAAGCTGTTATAATAATAAATCGCAATAATAAGTTATTAATAAGTTGTTATAATAATAAGTCACAATAATAAGTTATTTTATAATAATATATAGTTATATTTATAATAAGTTAATTTTAATTTGCACTTGCAAAGCTGGGATTTCAACTCAGCAAGTATTGAATGAATTTTTTTTTGGCAGTTGTAATAAAAAGTTAGTCAGAATAAATAAAGTTACAATGTAAATTGTAAACACCATCAATAAAAAGTTAGTCAGAATAAATAAAGTAAATTGTAAACACCATCAATAAAAAGTTAGTCAGAATAAATAAAGTAAATTGTAAACACCATCAATAAAAAGTTAGTCAGAATAAATAAAGTAAATTGTAAACACCATCAATAAAAAGTTAGTCAGAATAAATAAAGTTACAATGTAAATTGTAAACACCATCAATAAAATGTTAGTCAGAATAAATAAAGTTACAATGTAAATTGTAAACACCATCAATAAAAAGTTAGTCAGAATAAATAAAACACCATCAATATTGTAAACACCATCAATAAAAAGTTAGTCAGAATAAATAAAGTAAATTGTAAACACCATCAATAAAAAGTTAGTCAGAATAAATAAAGTAAATTGTAAACACCCTCAATAAAAAGTTAGTCAGAATAAATAAAGTTACAATGTAAATTGTAAACACCATCAATAAAATGTTAGTCAGAATAAATAAAGTTACAATGTAAATTGTAAACACCATCAATAAAAAGTTAGTCAGAATAAATAAAATAAATTGTAAACACCATCACTGTAAACACCATGACACAACATTTCACACGTTCCAACCTTTTGACGTCAAAAACCAAAAAAAAAAAAATTGGACGAAGTCGGGTGAAGTGATGACCTTTGAACTTACGAACGAGTAGTTTGGCCTCGTTTGATGGTTTACCAATTCCAAGGTCACTTCAAGTACACACCTGACGATCTGCATTTGTGGCCCGCGTTTTCTAAACAAACAAAAAACAAAAAAACAATTTCAAAACGTGGGATTTTATTCGGAATTTAAAAAAAATTTTTTAATTTTAAAAAATTTGACAAATTGTTGACGACGACGACATAGTGTCAAAGTGCACATCAAAATGTCCTTAGTCATGCTTTAGTCGTACATGTCTTGTAACATGACAAGCAAAACTATGAATGAAATGAAACGTAAGGTCCTGTTATTATTATGATTATTATTATTATTATGATTATTATTATTATTATTATTATTATTATTATTATTATTATTATTATTATTATTATTATTATTATTATTATTATTATTATTATTATTACTATTGTTATTATTATTACGTAACCTGTAGCCGTTAGTTATGGTCAGACTTCAATTTGATGGTTTCATAGTAACGAGTATCTTCATATTTACGTTAACGACCGCCAATTAATATTAAAAGTAATATTAACAGAGTAATTGATATTAAAAACAAATTAATATTAATAACAAAACATTGAATATTAATTAATATTAACCAGCATTCATTAATATTAATTACTTAATGTTAACCTGTACTCATTAATATTAATGACTCATTCATTAGTCATCACTGTTTGTTATCCTCAGGTATGTTGACAGTGACAGACTTCATCAAAATACTGGACAAGTATCATTCTTCGTCCGAGGTGATTGTTGATCAAGTTTTTTATTATTTATTTATTATTATTTTATTATTTTTATTATTCCATTTATCAGGTAAACGCTATTTATAAGTTAATTTATGCTTATATGCTAATTTATAGGTAACCGCTAGTGACGCTAACGACACGCGCACAACATGTTGTGCTCTTATGTTATAATTTATAATTTTTATATTTTTTAGTGAAAATATTTCGTAATTATTTTTGTATTATGGCTCTTCGAGCTTCAACTTGAGCCGCCATTACACGGGGCACGTTGTTCGGTTAAGCGGTAATTGGTTTCTTGTTTACTTTCGGCTTACTATAAGGATGCTGATCCTTGACCTCTTCTCGACCTCTGCTAACTATGCGCAGGAGTTATTAATATTCAAATTGTTTACTCTCCTTTATAAGGCTTAGTTTTGAATCTACTTGACATGATTAATTAATAATCTCTGATTGGTCTATTGTAGGTCAACTTGGAGAATCTGGAGAATGATTCCATCTCTAAGTGGAAAAGTGAGTGAATCTGTTGTTATCTGTCATTATTATGATGATGATGATGATGGTGGTGGTGGTGGTGATGATGATTATGACGACGACGATGATGGTAGTTATGATTTCGATGAGGGATTTGTTGGATGTCGTCATAACCATGCACTGATTAGACACTGCCTCAAATTAACCATCCACCGGAATTATCTCACGTTATTTAAACAAATGTTCAAAATTGCCAAAATTAATGAGTGATTAATTAGTCGTAGATGTGAGAATATTAATAATAAGGATTGGCAAAGAAAGGAACATGGTCTCGATGATAACGACGACGACATTGACTGCTGTTATGATCGACACAGTTGGTTTGCATGGCATTGAAGAGAATGCCATGAATGTTGTGATAAGATTTTAAGGAGTTGACATTCATGATAAAGATTTTAATTCAGTTTTCCACATATCTATGCTTCATCGACATCATCATCGTCGTCATCGCCATCACCATCGTCATCATCATCATAGGCATCGTCGTCGTCGTCGTCATCATCATCAGCAACATCTTGTTCGAAGTGAGGGGTGCAATTGGTCATGCAACGGCTTCCGATTGATCCACTTGAAACAAAAGGAGTCTCCGCAAGACTTCCCTGGAAAAGCGTTTCTTAGAAATTCCTCGCAATAAGAGGAAGAAATCTGGAATACCACTTGGTTTCACTCATCCGTCATCGCCGTCGTCATCATCACCATCATCATCATCGTCATCATATGAGTCCGTCGAGGCATTTAAATTCATCTCTAACAGTAGCAGAACATGTTCGATAAAAATTTTTAATCAATTATTAATTATCAATAATTATTAATTAATTATTTTAAGTTTTGAATATTACTAGCGTGACGGAAGTTACGGAAGCGAGGTACGAAATGAGGCACGCATAAGGTTGCAGACCTTGAAGTCCAAACAAACGTCTGATTGGTCTCTGATTGGTTGAACTGTTTTGTAATGGTCCAATTAGCAATAGGATAAAAAAAAGAGGGTATTTTCTTATGAGGTGTGACCCAATTATACGCCAAATGGCTATTGTTGTAGTTGTTGTTATTTGTATTATTATTGTTGTTGTTGTTGTTATTATTGAACCGGGTAACTTCTGGCTACCTGTCCTGATAATGATTAAGTGATCTCCTTTCTTTCTTTCTTTCGCTTAAAAAAAATCTTTCGATCCTCAAAAAGTTTTATCTCCCAGAATAAAAATACTTTCAGCTCACCTGATCTGCCCCAAATCGTCTGCACCTCTTTTTCTTTTTCTTTTTTTACATTTAATAAACAGGCAAACTTTGTCGATCTCCTGGAAAGATTAGGACGAGTGGTGGATTTCCAAGCAACGGGATTCCAATTTAACGGATTTAAACGTTGAGCGATATTAAGCGACGTGATTCAACAGGATAAGGAATATGAAACATTGCTTTTGCAGACGACAACGTTGACTACGATCTCTCTGTTGGCAGCTTCGAGGATGTCATAAATATTGATAAGATTTTAAGTTGACGTTCCCGCTGAGGATTTGAACTGAACTCAGTTTTGCCACTGAAATCACATTTGTGTCTCTATATCCATCGATATCCAACGAATGAACGCAAATTTTAAAAATCTTTTTCATTTTTAATGAAATTTAATTTAAAAAAAAAATCAAGGCATCAAAATTAAGTATCGAAATAGCAACAAAAATCAGAGACTCTACTCGTCGAGTCTTTCGGACTTCTTTACTGGTACGCTGCCCCCTGGGTGCACCCACCCCATTTCCTCCAACGAGGGTGAAACAACCCCCTCCCTCCATCCATCCCGGTGAAACGTACTTGGAGATACGACCAAGTACTGACCAAAGTCTCTATTGTACTTTGGTAATCGATTCAGAACTTGAAACTTGTTGATTGGTGGAAGAAGAAGAAAAAACAAATCGAAAGGAAATCAGGAACCAATGACTCTAGTGAGAGCTGTTTGAGTTTACATGGTTGTATTTATATATATTATGATTTCCAGGGCCAGTCTGTTTAGCGGAAGCTTGCGCTTCCTTAAGACTGACCCTATGAGTTTATTTTGTATTTTAAGTTTCATTTGTTTCGTTTGTGTACATAACTGTTTGTTCATTAAACTCATAAACTCTAAAAAAAAAAAACTCTAAACTCTAATACGTTTTCCATTATCGTGTTGTTATCTTTTTTCACTTCATTTATTACATTTTAAAATAAATATCGTATATTCTCTTCCTTTTTATCAAGTTTATTAGCTTGTCGATATACTATCTTTGTGAGCATCCGGCCCAGTGGGCTTGTCAGTAGTGACAGTGAGGCCCACTTAGGCAAGGGGCTGTGCACCCCTTTGGTTAATATCATTTATTTAAATTGAATCTCCAGTATTAGTTAATTGTTCTTTAATGTGTTGACCAATTCTTTATTCGTCATCTTCGTCTGTCAATGTTCCACTACGATGACGCTTGTCATCATTTATATTCACACCGTCATCTTCATCATCATCATCATTACATATAGATCAAATCATTAAAAAATTGTGACACATACCTGGTTTCAATAGCGATGATGACGAAGACGATGATGATGATAATAATAATAATATAATTAATTAATTTGTATTATAATCGTAACCATATATTGACAGGCATGTTAGAACCACAGTCCTTTGTCCAATGCAGTCCTAGCTGCAGTAGTTATGATAATGGTGATGACGACGATGATAATAATAATAATAATATAATTAATTAATTTGTATTATAATCGTAACCATATATTGACAGGCATGTTAGAACCACAGTCCTTAGTCCAATGCAGTCCTGAGAATAAACTCTTGCATGGTCTTCAACTTCTCACCTCGAATAAGGTTCACTTTTTGTGTACATTTTAATTCATTTTTTTTTGTGCCGCTGACAAATTATTTGTTATGGAACTATTTTTGAGACTTAAAAAAAAAAGAACTAAGACTTTTTAATACTGCTATACGGTTAAGTACGGTGAAGTACTTAAATGGTGCAGATCATGACGTATGTACTACTTCACCTATTATAGCGCCATACACAGAACATCAGAGGCGCTTCCATTTATATAGCGCCCTTCATCAAGAGCGCCTGTGATAGTACGACATGACAAATTGCTAGTGTTGCAGACATCGTTGTATGCAGGAACATGATCACCCGAGTCGACCATTTATGTAGCGCCGTCTCTTTTCGTGGGTACAGGGCCTGTACTACGGGCTGGGTATAGAACGTGACACATGACTGATAACGCATAACCTTTTACCCTTTCTGGCTAAGCCACACATAGGTTTCATACAGTTCATATAGTTTCATACAGTTCATATAGTTTCATACAGTTACTATGTTTCATACAGTTCATATAGTTTCATACAGTTCCTATGTTTCATACAGTTCATATGGTTTCATACGGTTCACATATCTTCCACACGTGTTGCGTGTCAGTTGAGCATTTACACAATCTCTCCAAGAGCACCACTACGATGTGTCAGGGCAAGTTGGGTTTCGAACACGACGCCTTAAGACTGTTGCTTTTGCTCAAGAGACCCGATTTGTAATTTGACAAATGAAATTTCTAGTCTCTCGTAATAATGAAATGTGACCTTCAGACGATCTCCCAATTGGTGTCCTTTTTTCTGGCCATCACTCACTCAACTCAAATTGAAATCTCGAAATTGCTATTTAACCACGAGAAATCATCATCGTCATCATCATCATCACCAACATCGTCATCATCATCATCATCATCATCATCACCATCACCAGGTTCATCGACTTCTCGTGGTGGACAAGAAACTCGGCAATCCTGTGAACGTCTTGACACACAAACGAATGCTCAACTTCCTCTACACGCACGTTGGCATATTACATTGATGTTTGGATATCCAATTATATATATATTGCATTTTATTATTATTATTATTATGACAATGATGGTGATAATGATAATATTGTATAATAATATTATGTTATAATAATAAATAATATTATAATATTGTGTAATGTTAATAATAATAATTGATAATTATTATTCTACTTGTTTATTGAAGTCTCTCGACATTTGCATGTTTGTGCTCTTGTTAGTTTGTCTGCCCGTACACGTACACCGGAACATAATATGTACGTGTGGTTGCTTACATCACGTGGTTTAACGTCAATTGAGGCACCAACTGTTCAATAACATGAAATGCACTTAACAACTTAACTTAATAATCGCTTGTTGTATATCGTTGGAGGCCTGGGTGTCCTTGTTTTGGGTAATTATTAATTTAATTAACGTAATTTAAACCAAAAATAAATTAATAAGTAGATATTTCCTGATGCTTTAATCCCAGAAAGTAAATGATTTCTCATTCAAAATGGATCATTGAAATATGTGCAGAAAACCGTAGGTGGCCAACATCATTATCATGCAGTTATGGTTATAATTAATTATTGTTAAGCAAGTGCATTAATAATTAATTATTGCATTGTAAATGCATTAATGCATTAGTCAAGGTCACTTGTGTTTGAATCTCATTTAGAATTTCCATTCGACGCGACCAATCAAAACCAGCGTAACCGGGTCACATGACCCCGGGGAATTCCCTGTTGCTTTTGTCTTTCAATCCTGATTCTTGATGTAAAAACATTATTATCGTTATTGTTATTCGTTATTATTACAATAATTAATTATAATTATATTATTATTAAAATTATATTAAAATGTAATAAGCACTCAAGTTTATCCTTGTCGGTTAAGGTAATAACTTGTCTAACTATATTTTATATTACAAATTATGTTTATATTTTAATATTATTATTGTTATTATTATTATTATTATTATTATTATTATTATTATTATTATTATTATTATTATTATTATCAATGTTATTATCGGTGATGTGATCACTAAGTTGGAAAGTAAACATTGCTAAGTAGTTCTGATGTTCCAACATCAAAGTTGATGAAAATAAAGACGTGAATGATGTTAAAATGGGCCATTTGCATGCAATGCTTTTTGCAGGCAAATACTTTCTAATGTGTTGACCTTGGTTGTTTTATTTCTCAGTTGATTGGTTGATGTGACTGGTTGATTGGTTGGTTATGTGACCAATTGATTGGTTGATGTGACTGGTTGATTGGTTGGTTATGTGACCAATTGATTGGTTGATGTGACTGGTTGATTGGTTGATGTGGCTAGTTGATTGGTTATGTGAATACTTGATTGGTTGATGTGACCAGTTGATTGGTTGATATGGCCAGTTGATTGATTGTTGTGACCAGTTGATTGGTTGATGTGACCAGTTGATTGGTTGATGTGACTGGTTGATTGGTTGGTTATGTGACCAATTGATTGGTTGATGTGACTGGTTGATTGGTTGATGTGGCTAGTTGATTGGTTATGTGAATACTTGATTGGTTGATATGGCCAGTTGATTGATTGTTGTGACCAGTTGACTGGTTGATGTGACCAGTTGATTGGTTGATGTGACTGGTTGATTGGTTATGTGAACACTTGATTGGTTGATGTGACCAGTTGATTGGTCGATGTGCCAGCATAACATCCCATGTTAAGAACTTGGAAGACCCACAAGAGTGCTTCTTGGATGGCTTTCCTAATTACAACAGTCTTGAATGTTGCATCATGATTCTGATGATAATGATTCCAGTCGTGTTTGATAATGATATGTTAATGTTTCATTATGATAACAATGTCATCATCGTCGTCGTCGTCATCATCAGGCTTATCACTATCATCGTCATCAGCGCCGTCGTCGTCGTCGTCATGGTTTCCATTGAAATCAATTTCAATCAGTCTCAGTGTTTAAAGCAGAACTGATGTGATGTTTCAATGCAAAGCAATTTTTTTTGCAGAATTTTTTTTGAAATCTTTTGCAGAGATTTTCATTAATTTAAAGATTAATTGCCATTTCAAAGGTTATTTGTTTGCTCAGTACTTTCGTTTGGAATGTTTGCTGGTTGGTCATTAATTGATTGTGGTTAGACATCAACCATTACATAATGCCATTATATATATATATATATATATTACATAATATTACGTTACATTACGTCATTACATGTAGTAGTATACGAGTTGTTATTATTATTGTTTGTTAATTTAATTAAATTAATTATTTAATTTTAATAAATATAACAATAATTTGCGATTTGATTCAATTTGACGAATCTAGTGTTACGAATGGGTGGATGGACTTGTGATGAAAGGACATCAGTTGTAATGTAATGTTTAAATGAGTATCCATTTATGAATAGTTAATTGAATAATTATTTATATTTATTAATTATTGTGTATTAATTATAATTATTTATTTATTTATTAACCAACCTGACCAATTAACTTATTGATCACCTGGTGATTGACAGATGCACAACCTCCCAGAACCATCCTTCTTGCACGAGTCCATCTCCGCCCTGGGCATCGGAACGTTCCAGAATCTAGCGACGGTATTGATCTTTGTGGAGTCGACGACGATGATAATGATGATAATAAAAATATTGGTGGTGGCGACGATGATGATGATGATAGAGTTATTGATGGTGACGATGATGGCATCTCTGGCGACGATCGACGATGATGATAACATTTGCGATGATGATGATGATGACAACGATGAAGTTGACGATGGTGGTGACGATTACTACAATAACAGTTGTGATGATGATGATGATGTTGACGGGGGCGACGGTGATGATGATGATGACGTCTTTGACGTTGACGTCTCAATTATAAAGCGTCGACGGCGACATCTATTTCAGATAACCTTCGACACGACCCTCATCGAAGCCGTAAGGTTGTTCCTCGAGCACCGGGTGTCGGCAGTTCCGGTCGTCGACGGCAACAACAAACTCGTCGGCATCTTCTCCAAGTTTGACTTTTCGGTGGGTGGCGTCTGCCAAAATGGCTGACAAAATGGACTGGAAACTCAATTCTATTCGTACTGTTCTGTTATTTTTAATTATGGCATTATTTAAACTTAATAAATTATTACATAAATTAACATGTAATTTATTAACATGTAATTTAATACTTAAATTAACACATAATTTGTTAATTATATGATCTTTTAATTAAGTACAATTCTTTTATAAATTACGTAATTGTCGTCATTGATTTGGAATGTTTTTTTATAAAACATTTTAAAGTCAGAAAAATTTTGTAAATGTTGTTTACGAATGTTTTCCATCAAAAATAGTTTGGTGTATAATGGGGTATAAAAATGATCAAAATATTTTTTAATATTTTTTAAATACATTTTAAATATTTTTTAATAGATTTTAAATATTTTTTAATAGATTTTAAATATTTTTTAAATACTTTTTTAATATATTTTTTAAATACTGCCCATGGATTCTAAAAAAAAACAAGAAACAGTTCGGATCTTGAAACGAAACCGAAGCTGTAAAACATTTTTCTTTTCATCTTCGTTTTAAGATTTTGATTTCAATTTTTGAAATATTTTTGAAATATTTTGCAAAATAACAACTTATTTCAGGAAAATTATTTAATAATATTTTTGTTCCCACGTTTTAAGATGAAAAGACAAATTATTCGAATAGCATAAACTTCAATGATGGATGATAATATTTGTTGGAATTAATTATTATTATTATTTATAAATATTAATTTATAAAATAAAAATATAAATATTAATCATTTTTAATTTCTATTTTAATATTTATAAAAATTAATAATTATAATATTATTATTAACTTCCCCACAAAAATCAAATAACTTTATTTTTCACACAAAAATGAATAGCAAATAAAATTTAACTTATTACAAGTATCATTTTATTTAATTAAAAAATAATTTATTTATTTACTTATTTATTTATTTTACAATATTTATTTATTTATTTTATTTTTATGTTTATATACATTCTTGAAGTAGAGGAGAATCTGAAATTTATGGAACAAATGTAAAGTCGATAGTAACGGAATTAATTTATTATAAGCAGAGAAAAATTAGTTAACAAAAGTTATTATTATTATTATTATATTAATATTATATTATTAGTTCCTGTTTGTTATTCACCTGCATAACACGATTCATCCGTGTTCCAGAGATTGGCCTATGACAAATTGTACAACAACCTTGACTTACCTGTCAGAGACATTCTGCCCAAAAAACCAGAGGTGAGTTTCATATATACATTTAAAATTACTATTATTATTATTATTATTATTATTTTTATTGATATTATTATTATTGTTAATTGATTTATTATTTTATTGCTGTTGTTAAAGTATACTAATTAATTATTAAAGTATATTAATAGTTACAACATATAGATAATGTGAGGTGAACATAGAAATAAAGGTTCTCATCCTTCCATCCTGTTGTTGCAACTGCCAGATTTTTAATAATTGTTTACAAAAGAACAATTATTATTATTATTATGTTTATATTTGATAGCAACACAAAATGTTTTATTTATTTATTTATTATTTTGCAATCTCCATGACGATGCAGGAATTCGTGCACATGTTCACGTGCAAGGCTCAGGACAGTCTCAAGTCTGCCATCGGAAAGATCGTCTCGGCTTCTGTTAGTCCGAATATTTTATGTTAATCAATTGAGTAGGTTGTTGGATTGATTGGTCGGAACATTTTATATTAATATTAATTAACTATCACACCTGTAGGAGTTTGAAGGGTTTTATTTTTATGCAATTTGTGATCATGATATGATAATACATGCATGCAGTTTAGTTTTCATAAGTTCAATCTGCTCGTGCAATATTACATTAAATACATTAATAAATAATTTCTAGTTTATTAATACTAACTGGTTAACATAAATTAATATTAAAAATTGATTAAAGTTCATTTAACAATCTACCAGAACTTGTTGCACAGGTTCACAGGTTAATCGTAGTCAACAAGAACAACACCTTGGCTGGAATGTTGTCGTTGTCTGATATTCTCAAATGCCTCGTTTTGAGGCCGCTCGAAAGTCGTGAGTCGTGGCTTTGGAGAATTATTTATTTATATTATTTATGTTATTTATACTATTTATATTAGTTATATTATTTTTACTATATATATTAGTTTATTATTTATTTTATTTATATTATATTTACTATTTATTTACTATAATAATGTAATAATAATAATGTAATGCATTATAGTGGGTTATAACTTTTTATAATTATGTGAAAATAAATTGTTTACCATTGTTTACTTTTATAAATTCATAATTTTTAACGGAAATGAATCGCAAAAATAAATATCATATCATATTAGGTGCTCATAACATGTGCCAATGTGCAAGACGTGATCGTATGTAAATTAAAGTAACGAAATTAAAATACAGATCTGGTCCGATGGCAATTGATAATGCAACATAATAAATGATTATTATTATTATTATTATTATTATTATTATTATTTATTAATTAATAAGTAATTAATAATTAATGCTTAAACCCTTCCTTGCAGTGGACAGTGACTCATACAAGGAAGCAGAAGAAAGGTTCGAATCATTGGAGCTGGAAGGTAAGATGGAGGTCGAGTGAAGGAGTGAGAAAAAGAAGGAGGAAAAAGAAAGAAGAAAGGAACGAAGGAAGGAAGGAATGAACGAACAAAGGAGTGAAGTTTCATCACCGGTGCTTCTGCCTCAGGGATGGTTGTAACCATCACTTTCTGCTGAAGAGATTCGGGGCACCTGTGATGATGATGATGATGATGATGATGATGATGATGATGATGATGATGATGATGATGATGATGATGATGATGATGATGATGATGATGATGATGATGATGATGATGATGATGATGTTGACAATGATGATGATGATGATGATGTTGATGTTGTTGGTGATGACTGGCTTGGGCATGCTTGTGACTGCTATGGCACTATGCCATTGGTTATGGCAGTAGTGATGATGATGATCAAATTAGAGTGAGAATGTAGGAAAAAGACTATTATAATTATAATCAATTATTTAGATTCAAAATTAATGTTGATTAATGCAAATTTATCAATTTAGTTTCTTAATTTAATTCAATTTATTAATAATGAATGAATGAATTAATTAATTACGAAATCATTGCTTTTCACGAATCAGAACTTCATTCTAATATATCTATATATATATTCGTAAACAAATTTGCAATTATATTTGTTTTCAAATTTTCTTTCCCGTTCAATCCAGTCTTCCTCGGCTCGACATCCGATAGGTTTTTTTATTTTTTTTTGAGAACAGGTGCAAATGAAAGCAAGGCATGATTTACGATGCATTTCGTTTTAAAAAGTGGCATTTACTCTCAAAAACCAGTTTTTTGTTTGAGTTTTTGAATTTCAAATGATAATTATAATTGTAGTCATTATTATTATATAATTTATAATATTGTATTTTGTCATTATCATTATTATTATTATTATTTGCAGCTATTATCTTGCTAAATGAAAATTGTAAGAATTCATAATTTAATATCTCCATTTGAGTACCTTGTTTGTGGTGCGATTTCTGGTGCCAAACATTGATTGTTGTTCTGTGGAAACAATCGAAGTTTCCTCCCAACTTCTTTCGTTTCGTTGGAAAAGTTGTTTTCGATTGTTGTTGCTGTTGTTTGGGTCGCCCACTCTTCAGCAGCGAATTGGTTTGTTGTGGAGTTTGTACAACAATTATACGACAACAACAACAACATGCCATAGAGTGGTTTTTTTTTTAAATTGAAAAGGATGCGATTCGATTTTAAATGTATGAGTATCCATAAGATTGGAATTGTTGGTCAGGCCATGTGTAAATGCAAATCAGTTTTAAATATGACTTAACACTGGCGATTATTAATGCTAATAAGGAATATTATATTCTTTAGCTACATTGATGCACTTTGAGAATAAGTTTTGGAGATGCTTTAAAAGTGCCTATGCATCAAGAGATTTATCCAGACCAATTGGACACTAGTCACAAGCTAGGAATTTTTAAAACTGAACCAAAAATTTCCAAAAGAACTATTTAAAAAAAGTAATGGAATTAATTTAAGCTGGAATCTAATTTAAAAATTCTGCCACGAATTGTCGAGAAGCTATCCGTGTAAGTTGGTCCCATTTGATCGGAACCATATTACGATTTCCGTACCGCAACTTATATACCTCAATTGGATGCATCGAAAATTCATTCAATAGAATTAAAACGTTATTTCATTAAATCTAATTAATTATTTTAAAAAAAGTTAACATTATAAAAACATGACCTCGATTGCGTAATCTGATAATCTAAATAGGTTATCGAAAACCACACCAGACACGACTTAAATATAAATCACCTTCAAACTCATGTACCGAGTATTCAATACCACCGAAATCTAAATTCGGCAAAACCACGCCGGCGATAAGCCCCGTTGGGTCGCCGGGGCGAGGGATCGAACCAACACCCCCTAAGGCGAATTACTGTGCTGTGACGACCGACCGTGCAACCCCCGAGCTCAGCGGCCTCTCAGCTCCGACGAGGGGGCGTCCGCACGTGGCATCGGACCACCGTCCGTGACACCGCTGCCCGTCGTCCGGGGACTTTCCCAGGGTCGGAGGGCCACAAGGACCCGTGCGTCCACCCTTTCTCGCCTCGCCGTCGTCGTAAGGTAGGGGAACTGCGAGCAGATATATAGTTCAGAATTCAATGTGAAAATAGATCCACTACTCCTATGCGTTTACTTGTAATTTTAATTTGCTTGTAACTATTCTGATTTCCTATCAATTTGAGAAACGATCGATTGAATGTTTATTGTATTATTAAATGTTTTACGAAAGTAAGGCGCCACCTATGGAGCAGATATATAGTGCATGAATTTGAGATCGGAATACCGAGGTGTTTAAGAATTCAATGTCAAAATAGATACACTGCTCCTAGATGCTAACTTGTAACTCTTCTGATTTCCTATTAACTTGAGAAACGATCGATTGAATGTTTATTGTATTATTAATTGTTTTACAAACATGACGCGCCACCTCTGGTATAGTTTGTAAAATTTAAATTTAAAAGTAAAGGTGAATAACAAAATAAGGCGGAATGAATTCGTGCCGCAAAAACAACAAAACTTCGTATGAGATGAACATGAACCAATGAAATAAATTTAAAATAATTAATCTGTGCATCTGTGCCTACACTACTCACTTCTTCAACAAAAAGTCATAACAACCACATTAAAATCTCTCACAACGTCTGACAAAAAAAATGGCAAACTTATCGTCTGAACCGAACCAAGCCATGATTCACAACTTCTCGCAAGATATTCTGATCCAATACAGAGCAGACCAAACAATAAACAAATTTTAAAAGTATGGGTCTTCAAACTATTTTCCAATGAGCTCATAGGCAACAATTACCCCTTGGTTTGACTTCTAACAAAAGCACTCATATCTCAGACTCTGAACAATTCGTGGATTCCATCGACCAAAATAAAATCAATTCCAAAGAAAAAGACTTTCTACTGGTTTTATGTCCAACATCTATTTACAAGTTCTACCGAAACAGAATGATTCTAGAGATTTAGACACAGTTAAACAATTGTCTTTAAAAAATAAAAACAACAACAACAATAATAATAATAATAACACATCCTCTCTTCTCTAATCCCCACATGACCCCGCTATGGCAACAGCTGCATTTTTCTTGGCCTTCCTCTGTAGTTCGGGATTCATGACGTTTTGTCGGTCACCCCTGCACTTGGGGCAAAACCATTTGCCCTTCGGCTTGTGGGTAAGGTCGACGCAACGGAAATGAAACCATTCGATATCACAGTTGTCATTGTCGCAGCCAATCATTTCTCCATAAGATACCTGAGGGTGAAATTAATTGCATTAATTATTAAACTGGCATATCATTAATAAGTGTCTCATACTGATGTAAAATGTTAATTATGTGGTAATCAAGTCAATCAATATTGATTTCTAATCAGTTAAATTTATTATAAATTTTCATTAAATATTACTTTATAGCAAACTTTATCCTAATATGCCAAATAAACACATCAGGATAATAACAGATATTATATCAACGTTTTATATCACATTATTTTCAAATGCATTTTTAAAACAAATGAATGAATCTTCTTTAATAATAAGTTAACAAATTTGGCTAGCTTTAAATAAAATAAACAATATATCTAATAATAACAAACGTGTAATTAGAACAAACCTCGCGACAGCTGCAGTATACCGGTTCGTTGGGATCTATATTTCCAATAATCTTCACACTGCCCTGTAACCTCTCATTGACCTTTTCCTTTCTCGTCTTCTTCTTTTTTGGTCGTTCCTCTTCCTCCTTTAAAAGATTGATTAGAAATTAAATTTATTAAATTAAAAAATATATATAAATATTAAATTATTAACAAAAGTCCATTAAAATAAATCAAAGCTGTTAATGGCCATTTCAAATATAATACAAGCATTAGTGACATTGTGCCTGATTATGCTGAAACAATGACATGGATATTATTGCTATTATCTTCAAATATCCCTTAAGTAATGCATTACCTAATCAGTGAACATTCCACATGTTCTACCACAATGTATTGTTGGATCCAACAGTATGCTTTGTACAGCATTGATATGTATTATGTAATACAAGATTTCAAAGTAGTTCTTGAAATGGGCATTAGTAACAAAAGCAGTAACATTATTAACAGTTATTGAAAATTAGTGTTAAAGAAAAGATGAAGTAATACCCTGCTAAGTGTATCAGAATCAAAAACTGATCAATCTCATGCTATTGAATTTCCCCTTGGAAACCCAATTCTAGCTAAAATTATTGTATTACCATTATATTACAAATCTATAATGTTCTACAATATTCAAATATCCAGATATTAAGATTCCTTTTATGGTAAATCTGCTTAATCAACAGGTATGCAAATTACACAAATAAAGAATCCACATAAATCAATCATCTGTTTGGTACCAACCTTCTTTTCCTCCTCTCTGGTAAAGACCTGCTCTTGCGTAGAAGATCTCTGGCGGCCATGTCGTTTGCGCTTGTTGCTGTCATGTTTCTCTTCAACTTTGTTGTTGTAATTGTTGGATGATCGTGTGTTTAGGCTGTAGGGGACATCAGCAGATAATCTGCTTTGGCTCTCTGCAGCAATGGTTTCCTCTTCTTTTAACGAGTTTGTATTTGTTGGTTGAGTTGGAACATCTGTCAACATAAATATTTATCCACTGATGAATCTCTTCAGAATATTAATAATATAATATTATGCTAAGGATGCTTTGTCCCACGTGAATGGAATGCAAAGAATAATAATTGGTGCTATAAATAACTTACCTAAGTGTTCATCTGTCTCTAATTCTCTGACTTTGTTTTCAATTAGATCAGCCATTAAGGCCAAAATATCGAGCTTTTGATCGCCAAGTTCGTTTTGTTTTATCAGGCATCTTTGAATTTGAAGTATGGCCTGCTTTTTGTGAGAAGCGTCGATCGACTTGGTAACAGCTTCATTGTATTTCATTATGTCAGCAGAAATTTCTGAAGATGAGGTATAAAATACTTGATTCTATGAGTAAACCGATGAAAGATGTAGGTCCTCCTTACCTTTAATTTGGCATGCCAGCTCTCTATAATGCGTTATGTAGTACTGTAATTCTGTAGGAAGGTAATCGGCATTTTCTAAATATCCTTCGACATAAGATATCGAAGCAAATGTTTCAACTGTCGACGTTTGACTATTTGAACCTAACATATTTTGATTAAGGCTTGGCGACGCCTTTGGATTATTATCCAAGTCTTCCACTATTGCTTTAGTATAACATAGAAATTCTTACGCACCGTCTAAAAGTAAATACGTCAAATACTTTCAATAATTCAAATGTAAACTTCGTAATTTTATGTTGAAAATATTAAATAAATATTAACTTAAAATTTAGTTAATGTTCAAAAATTAAATTTGTTATTCACAACTGACAATGTTGAGACTTACGGTTTTGAAAGGTTAATCCAATTTGTTCTATTTCCTTAATTAGTGTTCTTTAACATTTATTTAGGACTAAGTTTTTAAAATAAAGTTCAATATTTTTATAAATCTTTTTTTGTATGATTAATAATTCATACCCTCGAGGGTTAGCGATTAATGACTTGTAAACAAAATGCTGGAATGTTGATCTAGACGCATTTATTAATTGCTAAGTTGCTAAGGTGTAACATCTCCGTAATATTTAAATCAAACAAATTTCGATTTGTTTGTTTGCGAACTGATAAATGCAACACCCAATGTTCAATAAAACAATTTGTATTTAAATAACTTGTTCTTAATACTATATATTCCGATAAATGTCAGATGATATTAGTGACGTTTTGTTTTATTTTTTCGATTTCAACCTTTATTTTGTAAATTTTTAGATATCCGTATATAAAATATTTGCATATTTCTAAATTTCAATATTTTTGTATTTGATTTTTTTACCCCACCAACGTGAAGCTACCTGGCATATGGCGCTCCCTTTGGTGCGCAACTACATTATGTAGGACGTCTACTAGCATGATAAGAATTCAATAGCAATGTTAAGCTTATTAACACTTCTTTATTCCACTTTTCAAACCGAAAATGTAACAAACCTCAATTTTTAATTAAAGTAACAACTAAAATATATTTAACCTTACCAAAGAAAACAAAAATACTAGACTTAATTAAATCGCACCTTAACTACATGCATTGTCATGGAAACGCAAGACAAACGACGTTTTAAAGTCCAGTGGAAATTGCGATGGAGATTAAAAGTCTATTTAAGTTTTAATTTCAAAAATAAATCAACAACGACTACGTAATAGTGCTGACGAGACAAAACACGACTTCGCAATTAGAAACAAATTCTATTTAAAAAAAAACAAACGCAGGAACTAGGTGATACTATAATGATACTACAGCGATATCATTTCCGCCTCTGTTTCTTTGCAAGCGGGCGCCAAGAAATGTTGGCCTTTTGCTTCTTAACGGGAGCAGGTTCTTCCTCGTCAAGAGGCTGGATTAAAATCACGTGGTTCGAATGAAACCCATAAAATGGATCATCCAAGGGCTCTGACTTCAGCGGGAAGTTTGATCCGTGATCCACCGTCATTTCGCTGGGCTGGTCTGGTTCTTTCTGTCCGTTGAGAATCTCAGATTGAGAATCAATGACTTCTGATGTGATGACGCTCGTATCCATGCTTTCCTTGCCGTCTGAGGTGACTTCTGTCATCGCATTCACGCTCTCGTCTACGTTTTCATCCTTAACGTCCTCTTCGCTATTAGGGTCGCTGTTTGTAGTAGCCGACTTGAGGTGGAGTTCGTTTATCGTACTAAGATCCATGACCCTAGAAGCCTTGTTGCCTGGAGAAAGTTTGGCGTTGTGTTTGGATTTCATGTGACGTTTGAAAGTCGTTTTGCTTTTGAAGGTCATGTTGCAGACGGTGCATTGAAAGGTCTCTTCGCCTTTATGTTGCTCCACGTGGCTCTGGTAAAAAAAATTAGCTATTAAGTTGACTAAACTAACAACTTGACAAATTCTAATCAATTGTAATAATTAGACTTATTAGTAATTAATTACGCATTATTATTACTATTATTATTATTATTCGGCGCATGAATTATTTAATTATCTGGAGATTCACTGCTGAAGTGAATAAAGCCATCACTATGACTGTGGCTGGCGCTGAGATAACTTAGGCTTACTACATTTCATGTTTCTATTATAATAAATTAAATTAGAATTGAATTTTATGATCCACGTGTTCCCAAATTCGTCAGAGATCGAGTGGTTCTCATGAGAAAGAACACTAAATTGTGGAACGTTCACTTTTACAAGGCAAAGGAGAGCTGGTTTAGATAATAATAATAATAATAATATTATTGTAATTATTATATATTATAGATAATAATAACAATATTATTATTATAATTATTATATATTATTATTATTATATTATTATTTGTACTGTATTTACTGCCAGAAGCAAGTAACCAAGTAATAGCTAATGTGAAGGCTTTGCTATTGGACGACCAAAGGGTTTCAGTGGAGGCAACCAACTTTATAATGACTCGTGTGTCTGAATTGTCTGTCACAGAATGGACACTTGAACCTGTTTGTTTTCGTGTGGGTCATCGAGTGATAGTCGAGACTATGTTTTCTTGTGAAGGTTTTTAAACAATCTCTACATTGGTAAGCCTTTTCGCCTGTAAATGATCAGATAATGCTGACTGTTCTTACACGTTATGACAGACTTATGTGGTCATGGCAACTCTTCGTACGAACAGCATCCCATTCCGACATTTAGGTTCTAATTTTAATTAGATTTCAATCCAATCAGTCAATCAAATTGATTTGCAACTGACCGGTATGGCTTTTGTAGTGATAGCTCAGCGTTGTACCCGCTGTGAACTGTTTGTCAGGGCAGATCTTGCAAATCCAGGGTCCGCCTTGCTTCCTGTTCCTGCCTTTATTCTCTTCGTGCTCGGTCAAATAGTATTTGGCCAGTATCTGAAAGATATTCATAAATAACGTAATTAATTAATTAAATGTTAATAAATAAACATTCTTTCATCGTAAGGATGACATCATGTAATGTGAAATACATTAAATTGGTTTAAAATGCTGGATTCCCCCAACATACCTTCTCGTGTTCCTTTGTCCAGCGACCCCTCATTGCTTCGATTTCTTTGATTTCATCCTCAGATGCGAGTCTGATGGGTTCGCAGGGTTTGTTGTTGTTGGGGTGTTCCTCGTCCTCCGTCGAGTTTTGGGGCTCGACTTTTACTTTGCAACCTGAAATTCGTTGGAATGAATCTAAATGTGTTAAAATTTGAATATATTTAAATGTATTCCATTGATGGATAAATGATTGGAATTTTATTAATTTGAACGATCTTCACAACGCGTTTTTTTATAGAGCCAAATCCTTTGGAATGACTTTTGTATATAATTGAGCTGACGGACCAAAGACAAGCAAACATAATAGCAGAAGTGAAAAAAAGTAATAAGATCACTTCCAGAGTTGGTCATAAGGGATTAACGTTGTAAGGTCTGTCCTGAATAGCAGTTTAAAGCAGACACAGCACTGAGCTACAAATTAGATGACCCAACTCTGACCAAAAGATTGCAAATGGCCTCTTACGAGGTCAAAACTAACTTTTATGTCGTTTTGCTGGATGTTCTTCAGCGTCGCTGTTGTCTTCCTGGAAAGATTCGTTCAGAAGATGAGACAGATTTGGCAGGTTCGCTGTCGCCTATGAATTGAGAATAAATTTACAATGAATAATAATCAATGATGTTGCTGATGCTTTTATAATTATAAATGTAATAATTATTATAATCACAATTCATCGAATCTAGTGCAAATCTAATCCTCTTACTCTGCCCTCCTCAGTCTTGCAAGTCGTCGTTGGAACAGAACTCGGTTTCTCGTAGTAATGGATCTCGTCGTCCAAGTCGTCAGGAACTTCACTTTCTCCACCGCTGCAGTTACGGTGACGTACGTCGTAGCTATGGTCCAAGAGCCACACGTTGTCGAGATCTGCAGTCAGATCGTCGACGTTGTAAGAGTTTGGACCAGGGTCGGACGAAGCGGCGTTCTCGGATTTGACCAGTGCTTTGCCTTTCCTGTCTCTCTTTACAGATATCATGTGAAACTTTCTTTCTTCGTCGTCTGCAGAACTGTCGCTTTTCTTATTCCGGAAACTCCAGCTTGCACCTTCTGCACTTCTTTCCTCAACTTGAGCAGAGGTTTCGTCTGCTATGTGCAAAGTACCTTCTTCTTCGTCGTAAGACACGATCTCTTCAAACTGTGCTACTTCGACGCTACAGCCTACGTTTGACATGTCAGCTTCTTCGAAATATACAACGTTTTCGTGTTGCCTTGAATGACACTCTGAATTGGAATCGTAAGGACGGAAAATCGTTCGTAAGTCTAATGGTTGGTCGGATTCTGGTGGCTGTGTTTCTATTGATGCTATGTCGAAGCAAGGTACTTCAGTATATTGTGTCTCCTGTGGAGACTGCTTCGTAGTTGGTGTGTCAGGTGCGATATCCATGCATAATTTGGCAATTTTCTTTGGACCATTGGAGGGTTGTCTGGGGCGGCCACGTTGTTTCTCGGGCGCTGAACGGAAATATTTTTTCACGTCAAAGATTTGTTACAGCTCCAATGTGTTGCCAAACTTTGTAGCCAAAGCACGTGGAATAATCGATTGTTAAAATATAAATGTAAAAAAATTATCACCTTCAACTTCCGTTAACCTGTTAACAATACCTTCAGCTGTGAAAGAAAATGTCTTGTCTTCTGAAATCAGCATTACACGGTTAATTATTACTTAGTTTACTGTCATCAAAAAGGATAACGTGATGTCATTGTATGTGACTTCGTTAAATCAGATGTTTATTGCTTGGAATTTATACAATTTATACAAATATCGACGATGAATCAATATTATTAACATTGTAGGCAATAATAGAACCGAATTGTAGTTAAATAACATTAAATACAAGTTTAATAATAGAAAGTGTCATTCAATGCAATATTCTAACTATGTACCAATAACAAATTAGCCAAGATTTTACATTTAATTAAGTTATTGGAAATTCAGAACAAATTTGTCCTTTCACGTGTTCTTTTTTCAATTGTAACACTTTTACATTTAAAGGGGAAAATTACCGGCAGCGAGGGAGGGGAGAATTTGCAACACCCCTATGCGATCCCGTGGCTATGCAACTGCCATATACATTGTACGCACAGAAAAAAAAGATCAAAACTAACTTTGTTTCGTCGCGAGAAGTTCCTTGACGTGCTGTAAGAGATGTTTCTGCATCTTGTTTCTTGCATCATTTTCACTGCCAAAGCTTGTGAAGAAGTTGCTACAAACGTCGGGCATGAGGCAGCAGGTGTAGGCAAAGTATTTGGTCATCTCGTTGGATGACAACTCCGAAAATGTCTGGACCAATTGCTTGCCGTTCATGCTGGCAATTTCGTCCAGGGTATGCATTCTCAATTCCTGAGCGTAATAGAAATAATAATCATTAAAAGAAATAATGATAACAATAACGCATCAACGTTATCGATATCATATACTAGTAATGCTGCCTTTAAAGGATTTCTATGCCTTTATAATTAAAAGTCATTATTTCGATCTGATTTCAGTTCAACCAATTGGTTGTTTCGATAATTCAACAAGGTCTTACCAGATTTTCCCGGGCTATTCCGAACGAGTCATTGTTGTTGTTGTTGTCACGTGACACGAGGATGTTGTTCGTTTTTCTGCTTGTCCTCCTGAGCTTCACTTCCACATCATCTATGCAAAGATTTCGGTCGAGTGGAGCATCTTTACGGACGAAGAGATATCGCTTATCATTTTCTCTAATACTTGACTTAATATCGATTTTTTTTAAAAATAATTACAATTACAAATCCTACCTTTATTTCTAAGTGGCGCTTCTAATGGTTCCTGTTTTATTGGTGCCTGGCCGTGGAGTTTTGTTGGCGTAAGTTTTCCATCGCCGTAACCTCGGTCCGTTGGCTCCTTCTTTATATTCCAGAAGCCGAAATTGTGGTCTATTTTCAATTCAAGAAGATAAGAATTAATAATTCTAAATATGTTCATTCAAAACGTGAGAAACAAATTATAAGATATTTGTTGAGTGAATATGTTGATATTTTTAAGTGATTATGGCCGTCGAAATATTTCTTGTCATTTTCATAAAAATGGCAAAAATAATTAATAAACGTTTTGAGCATAATTCTAAAAAAAGGCACAAAATGCATGTCAATATTCGACCATTGAAAGTATTATCATAAGTTATATCAGTTAATCATGAACTCGGCATATATTTATTATATATGAAAAGCGGCAAAAAATGCAAAAATATTTGTATATTCAATAGAATAGGTTCACTTGTTGTGGTTGGTTAACGACAAATTCGACAACCAATTTCTAATGTTTATTTTTGCATTACTGGTTGCGTAACCATCCACTTATTAACATTAACAGAGCAAATATTTAGTTAAGGCGGCAGACGTATGTTCTAATTTAAAATTAATTTACATTTTTAACTGACTACAAAACAAAGCGATTACCTGCCATCTGCTTGTAACTCGATGATAACTATTGACTTTAACAAAACAATAGCAAACAACTTCACCAAATGATATGGTCGATAAATGGTCACGTAAACAGCTGCTGGCAGTAGGCAGCGAGCGCCAAGAAGCAGAAGTTGAGATTCGAAGGGGAAAAATTTTATACCCGACAAATTTTTAAATTTAAAGTCGTTAATAAACATTAATTTTCTGCTATTGCAATTAAGTTACATTATTAAAAGGGTCCTAATTCGATTTAATAAAATGTTAAAAGCAGATAAATTTTTAAAAGTTTATTTGTGTAATATCCAAAAGGTTTATTATTATTATTATTATTTACACTACACTGTTTAATTCTAATCTAATATAATAAGCAACAAATTAATACGTTAAAAGTTACATTGCTTGGAAGACTTTGGCCAAGATAATAACTCATTTTAAAATTATTTCCTCTTGTGATTGAAAGCAAAACCATGCCTTTGCAACATTCTCCAAAAGACGGAAATTATACTACTAGTTAAGCAGAAATTCCAGACTGAACTAAAGATCTGATTCCACGCCAAAGGATCCTTTTCGAATCCAAGTATCCCATCGCTGTCCGCTCTGAGGTTTACGCTCTGTTAACTAATGAGACTCTTGACAACGCACCACACATTCAACTCTTAACGACCTCGCACCAAAGCAACAGAGAACCCGGTCACCCACCCAGACTATAACAGCACTAAACGTGATGAAAACGTAGTCCATCTTTCTGCTCTCGCGTATTTAAAGCCAACCTTAGCCAACCAAATTTAGGTTTTGAATCCCTAAGTCACACTAACGGCAGTATGAAGTGTGCCACACGGTCTTCTAGCAGTAATAAATGGTATCTAAGTCCCTTGCAATCAATTTTGCTAGCAACTTCACTAGCAGACTTCTAAGAAAGAAGTCGCTTGCTATCTCAAACATAAATATTGATTCACGAGGATCTAAGATCAACTTGAATGTTAATGATCACAGAATTAACGTGACACGGTGATAACTTATAGAGATTAAGAAGACCGAGATCTGTTTCATAACCTCTCAACTCCGTGCCCCAACTGAGTGAACCAAATACTTCTTAGACCGATATTCAGTTTTCTGACAAACTCAACTTCTAAACCTGAATTAGTTCCAGCTTGCTTCCAAAGAGTTAAAATTCTGGAGATAAATATTTTCAAAGGTCTTCATGCAGCACAGCTTGAAGACTTGCACAAAAACACAAAAGAAAACACTCATACGATCTACAAGACAATATGATTTGTTTTTAAATATAAATGCCGATAAATATTTTGAACCAAAAACAATGTAAATAATTGGGGGCATTAAGCTTCATTTGGAAAGATAATAGGTAATCAATATGATTTACACCTATATCTATATATATTGATATATGTTATATATATATATATATAATTCATGGCATAATGTTCCACAACTGTACTCTAGAACAACTCGATATCATAACATCAAGCCAAAGCTCGAAGCGAGGAGATGTTTATGACTAAGTAGCTTCAAGCCAAAAAAACAAATAGCATCTTAATAAAAAATTTTCAGTTTGAAATTAAATGAAATTTCGACGTTGAAAGAGTGAAAATAACTTCTAGTACAAAACGGAACGAAACAAAAAAGTCTGCTAGGATAATTGAAATAAAATAATAAAAATAATAAAATAAAAATAAATTCACCAAAGAAAAAGGGAGAGAAGAAAAAATGTCCTATAATAATGAGCAGAAAAGAGGAAAATAAGATTTAGTATTTGTGTAAGAAGAACAGTTTCTTTTTCTTTGTAAATAAAACACAGGTCACGTACTTAATTTAGTTACTTTGGTTGAAATGATTTTCTTGAACATCCTAGAAGCTTAAGACTTGGATCCGATCCTGGCCTTAAGTATCCTCGGCTGTCTCCTAATCAAGACCTTATTGAGTAGGGACGTATGGTCCAGTTCGTTGGAAAATTCTTCCGGCTGGATCAGGATGACGTTGGCGGGCATCGCGCCCGGATCCTCCGACGGTTCCGTTTTTATATTGAAGCAGAGACCGGAGCCCGGGTAAGCTACGTCGTCGTTCGGCAGAGCGTCCGACGCGACGTCGCACGGAACGGTCGCCGCGGACGACCGGTTCGCCTCGTCCGAGATCTGTTGCGTCGAGCCGTTGCTGACGATGGTGGACAGGATGCCGGAACTTTCGACGGTGGCCACGATGACGTTGTTCTGGCTGGCCTTGGCTTCGGCCTCCTGCTCCAAGTGCAGCTGGTTGATCTTGCTCGGACTCATGACCCGAGAGGCCTTGTTCGAACCCACTATGACGATGTTGTGCTTCGTTTTCAGATGCCGGTTGAAGGCCGTCTTGCTCTTGAACGTCGTGTTGCAGAGCTTGCAGTGGCACTCGTCTTCGCCTGTGTGTTGCTTCACGTGATCCTGAGAAGAAGAACAAGTTATCGTTCTATTGTCCAAATGATGGATTCCAAGTGACAATAACGTTGCAACAAATAAATTAATTAAGCTTAGTTTTTTTATTGAAATGCCCTTCTGAATTTTTAAAACTTATCACTAAAATCTCGAGAGGATGGTTACATTTGCAACTAAAAAGCAATCACCGAAGAATTCAATGAACGAACGAATGAACGAACGAATGAATGAACGAATGTGCCTTTTAAATTCGTCCCTATGCAACACAAGTGACATGGAAGTGGATTCTAACCAACCTTATAATGACTTGTGTGCCTGAATTGTTTGAGACAAACTGGACACCTGAACCGGTTGGTGTTGCTGTGCGTCATTGCGTGGTAATTGAGACTGTGCCTTCTTGTGAAGCCCTTGTCGCACTTGCTACACTTGAAGGGTTTCTCACCTGGATAATTTTATCGGTAATATTTTTCATTAAATTTAAAATCTGAAAAATAATCCTAGTTTATCTCTATAATATTGTACACGCTATCCGTGCTGGTGCATTTATTTGTAAAATCTATTCATAAAAGCCTTCCGATGCTACGCAAATAAACTAGACTTTTTTTATGAATATAAGATATTTTATTACATATAAAACTATAATTATTATATATATGTATATATATATATATATAGGCAGTAAAATATAAGCTTTCTTGTGCAACCCAAGGTCATGGTCTCGTGCACACACCTGTATGACTTATATAGTGGTAGTACAGAGTGGTGATGGCAGTGAACTTCTTGTTCGGGCAGATCTTGCAACCGCAGAGCGTCTTTCTTCTTCTGTTCTTTCCTTTATTCTCTTCAAGCTCTTTCAGGTAATACTTTGAGAGTGTCTATTTAAATATCACTAAGATGTTACCAGTTTGTAATATTATCAGTATTTATAAATTCAATATTTCCAATGTCTCTTAAATACTATTAGTCTGTAAATAATAATAATAATAATAATAATATAATAAAATAATAATAATAATATAATAAAATAATTATTGTGATAACTAGAAAAATAACCATGTCTTACTAAACACATAAAACCCATTAAAAAAACAGGATAAAGTTTATACAAGTAAAAAATTAGAAGAAATTAACGTAGCAAATGCTCTTCCGGTACTCAGACCCAATAATAAAGCAGACGAACCCTTATGTGGTCGTGAGTCCATCGTCCCCTCATGGCTTCGATCTCCTTTATCTGTTCCTCTGTCACGTCAACGCTGAAATCCACCTCCTTGTAGATCTCATAATTACTGGCCGTTCCACCTCTTGTATTACCAGAATCAGGGTTCTCACCTGGCGGCGATGATGATGATGATAATGATGATCAGCAGAGCATCGAATTTGACATTAGTTTTTTTATTATTTTTTAGAATTAATCAACAAGTATATTGGATTTTGATGGTTAAAGAATGCTAAATATCTCAGTTACTGAAAACAAATGCCACATGAATATTCATTATTTATGATAATTTGCAATGTAAATTAAGTAAATTAAATTTTAAATATAATTTCTATAATTTTCTAATTATTGTTGAAAACCTTAAATTAATCACCTAGAAATAAGCAACATCGCTACGGACATTTGGAACAAAATAATGGCAGGAAAATAATTGAATTTCACCTTTTCGATTTGCAGGTGGAAGTTCTATGTCATCACATTCCTCGAATGGATTGTTTTTAATATTGCACAAGTTCCTCGGTAGGGTGGACCTGGGTACCTGGTCGGATTCAATCATAATCATGAGCACTAACACGGAGCAAACAAAGAAATCTCGACAGAAATGAGACCACGTAGTTTTTGTAAAACGCATTACATTACTTTGTTATATTTTGTTGGCTGAGCCTAAGAAACTACTTTAACAAAACACTCTGATACATAACTCCAAGGACAAGCCTGTAGGACAAGTCATCTGTAAACAAACTTAAAAGCTTACCGTTAAGATCGGGATTATGAGCTTGCAAGGGATCGAATATTCGTCTGCCGGAATCGAGAAGTGCAGTTTCGGGATCTGAGAATTCAGTGTGAAACTAATAAAAACCAGTTGAAAAATTATGTTAGTAATAACAATGCTCACCTCAGAGTCTGAAATCTTGGCAACGTTTTCCGCTTTGAAGCAAGGCAGTAGTTTCTCCCAATATTGGATCCGATCGTCCAGAGCTTCATCGTTCGGATCGGTCTCCGCAGAGGGACGATAGTGACGCACGTCGTAGTTGTGATCGAGACACCACGAACTCTTGTCGTCGAAGCACCTGTCCCCGTTCTGCTCTCTCTCGCTCGAAGAGGTTTCTCCGGAAACTTGCGACCTGACCGACGGAGGGTTGCTCACCTCTGCCACCTTTTCTTTCCTGATCTTGGCGGGCTTCTTCGAAGAATTCCACTCCCTATCTCCGTCGTCGTCTGCCTTTCTTTTTCTCTTTCGCGTATCCCTTGCGCTGGGTATGCTTTCGTCCGACTGAGAGAAAAGAGCGGACAGAGGCGTCTCCCTCTGGCTGCCGTCCTCTTCGATCTCCAATTTCAAGTCGTTCAAGTCGATGATTTCCAGATCGGCGCAACTTTCGTCCTCCACGTTGTTTGTGGGCGTCGCAGGCTTTTTGGAGCTGTCGGGGCACTTCTTGGCGTCATCTTCCTGACCGCCGGTCTTCGCGTCTTTCTTTGATTTAGCGGGTTCTTTGGTCACTTTACGAGTGTTGGCACGAGTTCGTTTTTTAGTCGTGGTGGCTAAAATTAAGTTAATTAAGTTTATTATTATTATTTATCATTGAGATTACTAACTATGCAATCACAAGCTAGGTCTATGAAAATAGGTTATCAAATGCCTGATTATTTTAATTAATTATTTTAGGCAGCCCTAACAACTACAACATTTGCATCAAATCAATTACAATCCTTACGTTCTTCAGTAGTGCTCGTAACAGCTTCCGCGGTGAATAGGAAGGACTTGTCCCCTGAAATTTAAAACCTTTAATGTATTGGAAATGATAAGACTGATAAACAGAAATGTTCCCACAAGCAGTTATTAGCTAACGGATGACCTAGTCACTGATTGCTGATAATAATTGAAGTTTAAACACATGACGATAGCAATATTTTGATGCCAAGTCTGAAAATGACACATAACAAATATTTTTTGTTTATAATATATTATTATAAATTGTTTTATAATATATTATAAACAATATAATTGTTAACATATCATATCATATATCATGACATATCAATATATCAAGTAGAAACACGTGGCTCTGAATTAAATGGTAATTAACCATTAAATAACATCTTGCATATTAAACATGATAAGACTGATAAATACTAGAATTTTATTTATTTATTTTTCCAAACAAAATGAAGGCCACTTCATCCTGTGACCACTTACACATTTTGTAATAGCGTTAGACAACAGAAAATAGAGTGAAACAGAAACAAGCAACATTGTCAACAGAAAATCAAGTTCACTTAATGGAGAGGTGGTTATTGAGGTTTAAGGATGACATGCACAATTTGATAAATACTAGAAATGTTGGCTTCCCAAAGTGGTTGATATTTAAAAAGCTGGCATCTCCATGAAACAATTAAGCTATGCAATACTATGTCAGTGTCTATGTGTCTGGATCAGGAAGAAGCAGAAATCCAAATTGGACACCAATAACAATTATTACTTAATAATTATATTACTTAATAATATTACGAATTCGAAAACTGAGTTCAAAACCGACTTTGTTTCGTCGCAAGAAGTTCCTTGACGTGCTGTAAGAGATGTTTCTGCATCTTGTTTCTTGCATCATTTTCACTGCCAAAGCTTGTGAAGAAGTTGCTGCAAACGTCGGGCATGAGGCAGCAGGTGTAGGCAAAGTATTTGGTCATCTCGTTGGATGTTAATTCTGAAAAGGTCTGGACCAATTGCTTGCCATTCATGCGAGATATTTCATCCAGAGCATGTACCCTCTTGACCTGAACGATGATAACGTTCGTTAACGTAACTAAAACTCTATATCAATTAACCCGACTCCAATTTTATCATTTTAAATAGTTCAAGGAACTGTGCGAGTGCAACAGGGCTACTACGATGCTAACGGAATTAGATTTCCTGGACGTGGAGGCGGCGGCATTTTGTGACACGAGGATGTTGTTGGACTTCCTGGCAGTCCTTCTCGGCCTCACTTCCACGACCTGGGGAGGACATTGTTCAAGGACCGGGATGACCACTCGAGGTGACTCTAAAGGAAGACAAAAAATATTTCTGTCAAAAGTTTTCAAAACTTATCCTTAACGTTTCGAGAGCATTAAAACGACGGCCCTACTGATTTTGATCGGCTCCGGTTCTTCGACTGGCTCGTTCTTGATTTCTATCTTCACCTCGTTCTCTTCGTTGAGGTCTGTGATTGAAAAACTGCTCAGAATTCCGTAGGAATCGTCAAACGACGGCTCGTCTTTTATGGTCAACGGGAAAAATTCGCTCTCTGTGGACGTTGAAATTCATTCAATTATAACAGGTGATTATATATAAATTAATTCCAAGAAGTCAATGTCAATGCAAAACCACAAATCTAATTAGTAAAATATGTGAATGAAATTATATTTAATATGTGATGGACTTCTGTGTCTAAACAATACTGATCACATTCTTATATTATCAAAGGACATTGTCACTGAGAGTGTGGTGATATGAATAAACACCATTCTATTCGTGCATACTATCTTCAAAATAAATTATAAAATGCTCCATAAAGAGTTTTATATTCATTTTAATTTATATTCATCATCATTAATGATATTTTAAAACTCCAAAATATATGAATTAAATAATTTCTATAAAAGACACCCAAGTGAAATGTTAACACTTGCTAGAATAACAACAACAACCAGACATTCAAAGCCAAACGATTGCAAACATATCAGTGGTGGTCGGAGCGACTTTTAAAAAATATAACTTGCAAAATAATTTAATCACACGAATGTGATAATAAGCTCGTGTCTGGTTTTTCCATTTGGTCGAATTAATATGATCAGCCAATTTGTAAATAAAAACGACTTCTATGACATGGTGCCTTCAATAACAATTAGTATATTCCATACATACATTTAATAACAATTTCAGTTTAAAGATCATCAAATTAAATACTAAAACAAGCATTATGCATTATGATTTTATTTCCTTGTTGGTGCTGCATGAAACAACAACCAACATTTGACTGAATTAAAAGATGGCTTACATACATTCAGCTATGTTTTAAGCTCTGCCATTGAAACAAATTCTAAAGATATGTTCAGCATCACTTTAATGCTGCATTTGATGGCAAAATTTGTTAAATGCCAGCATGTGTATATCAATATAAGTCACATGCTGCCTGGATGAGTGTTGAATCTCAATCTCAAAGATAAGATCGTAATCGTCTGTGTAAGTGGTCGCCATGTTTACAGTAGATCGCACGTCGAGCGCCATTTTTGATTTGTCATCAGTGCCGCCGGTCCGCCGAAACCGACAATATTTACCGAGATCTTACTCGTTACCGATAGCTTAACGCTTCAAAAATAAACAAAATAACCTGATAGATCCATCTTTTGTGGCTAACTTGAAGATGCTCGGCCCAATATTTTGAAATCGCCTGGTTTAGTCTGCTCGATAAATGGAGGTCGCTCAAAACATCGTCTGCCTTGTTTTCATTTTATCGAATTAACTTTGACACCGAGAACGCCAAATTGAGACAGAACAAGATATCAATACTAATGCCGCGCCACACAAAAAAAAACTTAAACTTTCTTTTTTCTTCTACTCTTTAAAAGAATAGCCACTTGTAAAACAAAATTGCACAAGATTAAGAATAGATTTATTTGTGCCGAATTGATCATAAAATTAAAACAAATGACTTGGTAAAATCAAGCGTTGATATTGAAAATTATTTCCGTTTCAATTATTTACAGCACATGCCAATAAACCTTACAAAAACGAAAACACATTTAAATAAGATGTTTAAATTAATATTCATGCCATAAAGTTAGGCTAAAGGTTACTCGACAGTGAAGATCTCTAGTTACTTTAGTGAAGTTATGTGAGTTGACCTGAAGTTAGAATTATATAAAGAAAAATAAGTACTTTAATGTTTAATTGTTTTATCTGACTCGTTTTCTTATTCATCAAATTTTATGTCACTAAAATTTTGGTGCGGTTCAGAATCAGTGTTGGGATATTTATTATAGTTCACATCGTGTATATGAGATGAGATCATGTTAAAATGTTAATATCTTAATTAACCTGAAAAATTATTAGAATATCGATTGATTTGAATGAGAGACCATATATATGTTAAATGTGACACCTACCTGATTCATTGGTTCATAAGTGAACCTGTAAATAATAAGCCGCCGTTGCTGTTTCCTCTTTAGTGAGAGATGCAAGGCCTTAAGAAAGTATCTACGAAAGTCTTCCTGGACTTACTATGTCTATTTATAAGTGAGCATTACACTGAAATGATTTTTTGTTTCATATTTAATTTAGATGGATTATTTTTATGGATTAATTCTAAGAAATTTGATAGTTCAATTGATGAAGCTTATAAATGTTTTAAGCTGTGCACAATCTTTTGTATTAACAATAATGATAATACAATAACACAATTCATCAGTGATGCTGAGACAATTGTAACAAACTGATATTATATCATATTATACCCACCATTGTGCACCCATCACCCCCAAATTATGGCAAAAATAATAATGACATAATATGATAATAGGTTTAATAGATATCAGTTAATAGATAGTTTTCCGAATTTAGCTAAATATTTTCAGTTTTCCTCCCTTGGATTGTTCTCCAATCTGTGAACACCCCTTTCAGGAGAGGTTTTTATTGCGATGACAACACTATCAAATATCCCTATCTTGAAAACACTGTCACCAATGGTGTCCTCACAGGATGTGGATTTGTAATTGCCCTCATTATTGTGAGTTTAGAAGATACTCAGATTACTGTGTTTTACAATTTTAGGTAAAATCTTTGTTTATATCTTTGCCATTTGCATAGCATCAGAAGTACTTTTCCATTTTTAAAGCACTTCTCCATGAAGTTACTTAAGGTGGTTGGAGCTGGGTTTCAAACACAGCACGTTATGACTGTTGTCATTACTGTAGTGTGCTGGAACACAATTATTTGAATAGTTTTGCTGAATTGATTTATACAAGGCCTTCTCACTGAGGTCTAGGCTAGATAATTATAATTGCCTCGTTTACGTGATTGACTGTGTGTCCTTTTATTAACATATTAATGTAATTAATAATGTCATAATTAAGACTTCATTAATAAAGATTAAGGGTGCATTCCGAGTCTAGCTGGGCTTAACGAACTAGCAGTTTGTTTTGAGCAAATAGAAAAGAAAGCAAATATTCAGTTTCTCAGACATCATTTCATCCCTTGATGAATAAATACTTCATGTGATCTTGAAAGTTCATAGAATCATGCCAAGGATTAATTTGTGCATTTGTGATGGAGATGTAGGAAATTGTTAAGTATTCCTAAGCAAAGTCTAAGTGTAAAGTTTTTATAACTCAAGTCAGGCAATTAAAGGATGGTGAATTGTAGTGTTATTTCAATGATAACTGTGCAATAATTATGAGAAACTCCAGTAATAGCTTGGTTATTGTTTGATTATTCTTCCTAACTCGTCTAAGAGTCACTCTTTTGCTCACTCACTTACCCATCTACACTCACTTATTCGTTCATTCAACCACTCACCCAACTACCCACACATTCACCCAAAAAAAAATTGTTTAAAATATTAGTGGTGATAGCAGTATTATGTAATTCATATAGGAAAGCTGGCAGAAACTAGAATAAAATTATGTAACAAGCATGATATATTTATAACGTAAGTTAGAATGAGATCATCAACAATTCATCAATAATTCAAAATAAATGTATTAATAAATGAACTTAATAACAGACAATAACAAACATGTTGCAGATCGTAAGCTGTGAGTGCTTAATTCACTTCACCGACACAAAAACCAGGGATGCCCCACTTTTTCTGACCAATAACCTCTCCTTACCTCACCCGGTCGTGGCCATATACAAGTACTACGGTATATTCGTCTTCGGACTGGCAGCCCAGCAGACCGTCGTGAACATCGGCAAGTACTCGATCGGGAGGTTGCGCCCCCACTTCCTCTCCGTTTGTCAGCCGGACTACTCGAAGGTGAACTGCACGATGCCCGGGTTCGACAACATATTCACGTACGTCACCGACTACGCCTGCAGGGAAGAAGAGGGAAGGAAAGCAGTCGACTCCAGGTAAATGAAATTATGTTTTATTCAGTTTTGCAGTTAAAAGGGTTAATTCGCAGTTAAATGGTTTATTGCAACACTTGAACATCTTATGTTAACATCCGGCAACTTGAGTGCTCTCGATCCGATATTCATTGATGCCGTTCATTGCCTTAAAGATCTGTGAATAGTTGTTCTTTTTTGTCAAGTTGCATGTCAGATCAATCTAGAAAACACCAAGTTAGCATCCAGATCAGGAGGCGAATGGGTTATGGTAGTTAATGGGAACATTAAGACTTGTTTTCCAACTTTTACTACTAAAGAATGTTCTCAGTTTTCAAAGCAAAAGTTGAGCTTTTAAAATGAACATTCGTATCCTATTGCACACTTAAATATTAACAAAGTATCAAGTAAAGCCAAAGCCAAAATGAACATTCGTATCCTATTAAATATTAACAAAGTATCAAGTAAAGCCAAAGCCAGTGCTCAAACATATTTCATCAGACTCTATCCTACAAAGAAAACATTTGACAATTCTTGGCTGTTTTCTCAATTGTTCCTCATATACAACCAGGTATCTTTTAGGTGTTGACCTGTCTCATTGGTTGTTGTTGTTTTTTTTAAACATATTAACATAAATGCTTTCTTTTTCTGTAAAATATTAATCACCCAGATGAGGCTATGATATTATGTTTTAGAAAAAAGTATTATTATTATTATACATTTTATTATATAGAATTGTGTTTATGTGTTTGTTTGCGTGCGTTTTTATTTCGATTTCCTCTACTTTTCAATAATTTCTCTGTTTATCAATCCTAACCATACAAATAAGTATATATGTGGAGGCAAATAAATCCATCAAAGTAAAATGTCTTATTTTTATTTTATTTTATTTTTAATTCTTTTAACCCACAATTTTAAAATGCCTCGTCTTCTACAAACACTTCCTTATATGGCTCTCCTTCTCTCTCCCCCTCTCCCCCTCTCTCTCTCTTTCTCTCATCTTCTCTCTCTCTATCTTTCTCTCTCCACCAATAAGATGTTTACTGCTTCTGATTCCTGTGATTTCTTTTTGTTTTTCGACCCAATTTCTTATTTTATAGTTAAAATACCAATAATTCTACCAATTGGACCTGTTGCTTTGTTTTCCCAAATTCAAGACTAAGAAATGCTTGTCTTTGTGTCTGTTTTTACTGTGCTTTTGTATCTCATTTTCAAGGGCAATTTGTGATGAGTTTATGGGAATCTGCTTAACTAATTAGACAAAATTAAAATTCATTAAAATATAAATTATACGGTCAGACATTATTATTATTATTATTATTTTTCAAAACTTTTATTCAGCCCGGATTACGTCCGTAAAACCATCACAACAATCGGAGAACCTCATCGGTGTCTTTAGAGTCCTCAGACGGGCCCGGGAAAACCCATGGACTGTAATAACAGTAGCCCAAATATAATATTATAAATTAGATAAAGTACAATCAAATAAATGTTCTTCTCGGCCTTCTTCTTTTCCTTGCTTTCCAAGCGTTTGCTCTGAATGTTCTCCACATATATGGGTTTCTATCAGAGTCTTAATTGATGTCCACGTCAGGAACCACTTAGAAATGCCCAACTTCTTCCACGAGGTCCAAGTTTCCATGGCGATTGCTCCTCTCCAATTGATAATGTAGGCTGTGGCAATCGCCTCCATTTTGCCCTAGCCCTGGTTTGGGCTGTTTGCCTTCATCCAGCGATGAATGTCCGTGGTGTTATATTTGTCTGTCTTGCTTTGGTGGACTCTATCTAGGTCCACGTTATCGGACACCACGGCCACGTCACAAATTATGTTACGTTCATCGCTCCATGCACAAAGATCGGGGATTCTGGTCCCGCTGACGGTTGGAATACGAGGCTCTCTTGTTGTTGAGTACCCCATCTGTGTCAAGACCGTCTCAAGCATCTTCGCTACACAGTCGTGCCTTGCATGGCGGGGCCCGTCGGTACTTGGACATTTTTGGATAATGTGGGCGAGAGATTCCATCTCCCCACATCTGGCTGCACAGGCTGTGTTGAACAGGGGTGTTTTTCTGCTGAGCTCCTTTCCCATCCTGATGTGGACCTGACAATTACTGTACATTTCTGACAAATATCTTGTTAACAGGGGTGGTGCGCCGAATCGTGAGGCTGATGATCGATTCGTGGGAAACGGAATCGAACGCCTTAGACACGTCTACAAATGTCATGTTGAGCTTCTTTCTGTCTTGTCTACTTTGGGCGACAAGAGCCTTTACAAGCCAGATGTTGTCGGCCAAACCGTCGCCTGATTGGAACGCCTTCTGTCTCGATGATAGTGGCCAATATACGGATATGCGTTTGTTAATCACTCGATGGAAGAGGCGACTCATGAGCGGACTCACAGTGATTGGTCTGAATTCACTTGGATCGGCTGTTCCTCTCACCTTTGGAATAAAGCTGACGACGCCAACTTTGAAGGGAGATGGTGGCAGGCCCGTCAATACCCAGAGGGACATATGCACAGCAAAGTCGATTGGTTTGATGTTTTCCAAGTGTTTCCTTTTCACTCCATCCAGACCAGGAGCACCGTCTTTAAGACCTCGCAGAACCATTTTTACTTCAGTGCAGCTGACGGGAGCCTCCAAATCATGACAAATACCGCAAACTGGAACCACCGATCTATCGTCTGTAATTGACTTTTGGGAAAATATTGGTTCCCAAAACTGGAGCAGTTGTTCGTGTGGTATGGGTTTAACTTCCTCGTTATATTCTTCATTCAAAACCGAACGAGCTCCTGAAGATCTATTCTTCCTGAATAACCCCTGGACTTTTGCTCGTTTCATCTTTCTGTCTTCCCTTCTTATCTCCTTCTTGGATGGTCGGATCTTCGTTGTCCGAAATGGTCTGGTCTGATTTCCCGCTTTACTTTTGTCAGATGCAACATAGGAAGTAGTCTCGACCAGAGGCCGCTTTTCATATCTGTCAGCTCCCTTCTTTCCACTGTGCACTTTCAAACTTTCCATCCACTGTATGTATTCCTTGTCTATCAAACGGCGCTTTGAGTCGATGTCAACAACTTGATTTCTCAACAGTTCGGAAAGTTCCTCGCATGGCAGATTTATGTATTTGTAATTTGCGAGTATAAATTGCTGCAGTTGAATGAAGCTATTCACTTCCGTTTCGACTGGAGATGCCATGATTGTGGGAATCGCAATACATTTCGTAGGCTTGCCAGAGCAAGTTGTCTTTTCAATGATGTAGTTATTTAGATACTTGCGATATCCTGGCCTGTTCCTAACTTTCCTAATGGTTTCAACTGGGATGGTTGGCAAGTATCGGTGAAGGGCAAGGTTGACTTGCTTTTTCTCAAGTGAGTTCAGCCTCCATTCGGCGCTGGCAATCTCGTTCCATAGGCTGTCCACCCCTGAGAGAGCAGAAGTAATTTCACGGTTGGATGAACGTTCAACTTGACTATCTGATCTACCAGATTCTATTTTAGTCTGGTATTTCTCCAAGATGTTCCTATATTTTGGCTGCCTTCTGTGAGACTTAATGGCATTCAGTGACCTGTGTGGGAAACCTTTCTGTGCCTCTATGTTGATGTTTCTGATTCCTTTGCTTTTCAGTTCCAGTTCAAACTTGGCTAACAGTGTGGATTCTTCCTCAGTCCAAACACAATTTGAATAACTCTTGCCAGCTCTTTCTTTGTGGTATTCCTCTGGGTGAGCATGGTTCTGATGGATTCTGAGACCTCGTACTGTTTTGAAGACAGCTTTACAAAAACAACATGTTTCCTGCTTTTCCTCATTGCTTGTGTCTTTCACAACTGAATTTGTAACTGGAGACACAGCAACGCTTTCGCCGTAGGAGTTCTTTTCAAATATGGTTCGAGAACGAAGAGTTTTAACTAGGTTGTCGGAATCGGACATTCCGAAACGGTGAAAGCTACAAGTTTTCAAGAAGACTGCGAGTCCATAAATGAAAGTTAACAGACACGACGATACGGAAGGATTTTCGTTCGCAGGTCTTCAATTTTCCTCTTTTCTTTTACAGAAACAGTAAAATGATTTCACCTTCAGACAAAACGGAAGGTAGGGGACACGAATAAGCTAAATTCGGAGAAATTCGATAATTTCCGAGAGAAATTATCATGTATTTTATACGAAAACACGCAAGAAAAACAAATCGACCGCTCCTTAGCTTACTCGCTTGAAAATTATTATTATTATTATTATTATTATTATTATTATTATTATTATTATTATTATTATTATTATTATTATTGTTATTATTGTTATTATTGTTATTAGTGGCACTATGATTAGTGCAAAGGTAAATTTAAAAGTTTGAAAACAATTGAAAAAATCAACAACACTCAAATCCATTCTGAACCAATTTTGATTGACATTTTTGATAACAAGTATGAGAACACTGTAGGCTGCATATTGTGTTGTTATTGTTGTGGCCAAAGCACAGGTCACATTACATTATTATAATTAAATCCTTTGTTTTGCTTGTGAAATGACAACCTACAATTTTTAATACTAAAGTTCAGAAAAGTATGTTGTTTTAAATTATTTTTTTTTAATTATATTTATTTATAAATATATAAATAATTTATATTTATTAAGAGATTTTTGTATTTTTGCAGATTGTCTTTTCCTTCTGGACATTCGTCGTTCGCAACCTACTGTGCCATTTATTTAGCAGTAAGACTGACATTTATTAATAATTTATAAATTATTAAATATTCATTGATTTGTTTATATTTCAGCATTTTATAAATAATTGTGATCAAAAGTATCAAGAATTAACAAAATGGAAATTTAGTAGTAGTGTGTATTAAATGTATCTATGCTGCACATTATGACTATCTTTGTGATAATATTATATATAATATAATATATTATTATATTAAATGTCTGCATTATTAAGTCATAATTATAATAAATTTTGTTATAATATTTATTTAATCTTATTATATTATTTCATTTTATTATTATATTACAATTTTAATTATTGATGATGATGGTGATGATGATGATGGTATAAGTGGTTAGTGATTCTGATGATAATAACATATTCTTACTACATACAGCTGTACCTGCACAGTCGAATGACATGGGAAATGTGGAGGATGGCAAAGCACATGCTCCAAGCACTGCTCGTCTACGGGGCATTTTACGTCTGCTTGTCGCGGGTCAGCGACTTCAAGCACCATCCGACCGACGTCCTTGCAGGAGCCATCGTGGGATTCTTCATCGCAGCCCTGGTGGTCCGTGTCAATCGCTTAATTGATCATCATCATAATCGTTAAACTAATTGCCATGTAATTAATTGAAAATTGTTTTTATTAACCACTTTCAATCTTTATTTCAAAATTTGTTTAATTTATCTGGCGTTTGTTTGTTTTTGTGTTTGTTTGGTTTTTTATTTATTTATTTATTACATCTATTAATTTATTTAAAATAGGTCATGATTTTATGAAACGAGTTATCAACTTCTGAGTTGTCTTTAACGATGGATGGCTGTTATTAACTTCTGGATCTTACTCTATAAAAATCTGTGACTAACCATTGATGAATAAATAATGGGGCTAATTATTGGAAATAATTCCTGTACTATATGTAATAAAAAATATATAATGATAATTTATTATATAATAAAATAATAGTTATAATTATATATAGTTATAATAATAGTTATTATTATTATTATTATTCAAGGGCTTGCATGTGGCTGACTTCTTCCAGTTCAAGATGATATTGACAAAGTTGGGTTACTATCCTCCGAGCGAGCTGTTCGCAGGACCTTCAACCAGCATCAACATGTTGGGACAGAGTGACATCCATCATCATCAATCAGGCAACTGATTCGACAGCTTGATCTCGTTATTGTTGACGTTGTCGTTGCCATAGCGACGTCCGACTCGCTTCAGTCAACCGGGCGTCGGTTCTTCTGTGCTTCCTGCGTGACGATTCTATGATGATCAGTTTTTGATTTTAGAGCTATTCTAGATTTTCTAAAATAAAGAATAGGCCTGTGCATTTGATTAAAATATATAAAAAAAACTTTAAGAAGCCTAAATGGGTATATTTATTAATAATAATAATAATAATAATAATAATAATAATAATAATAATAATAATAATAATAATAATAATAATAATAATAATAATAATAATAATAATAATAATAATAATAATAATAATAATAATAATAATAATAATAATAATAATAATAATAATAATAATAATCATCCATAAAAGTTCTCAAGACAAAAATATGCATAAAGTTATGTTATGTTTTTGAGGTGTAGAAGTTCATCCAAGATTGATTTTCCTGCTTTAATTTCATTTTAATTATAAAATCAACAGTAAATCGTGCTTCATTGCTTTATGTATTCGGTTGATTTGGTTCGCTTTGTGATTGCGGTTGGATTGCAGAGTCATTAGATTTAATTAGAGTAACCTTAATTGCATTGGTTTTTAGATCCTTTATTCAACAATTTCTTTATTTGTTTTAAAATTATTTTTAATTACCGGTCTCTGCAGCTTTTGAATCCGCTCCGATCAAGGCCAACAGGACGAGATGGGGAAGGGATTGATCTAGGAATTCTCTGAAAAATTTATTTTTGGTTAATAGTAGTTTTAGTTTAATAAAGGCTAACAAATAACAACTGCTATTTTATGAGATGCTACTTCTTCTGCACGGCCATTGGGGCACCTAATAATTAATATCTGAATAATTAAATTATTAATCAGTAAACATAATCAAGCATTTACATCTGCAGTAGATTTGAATTTCCGCTTCAGTTGCTTCCTTACGATCGATAGAATGAACCACAAACGACTCTTATTTTACAATGCTTTCAAATTTCATATCAATTGCTTTTGTTGACGATCTCATCAATTGCCTCAGTGATTTCTGATGTGGTTTTCATGGCTTTTGTTTTTTTTTTGTTTTTTTTTTAGACTAAAATAATCATACCAAATGAGTTCACCTTGTGAAATATTTGAAATGAATGAGTTGTCATTTATATTCCAGCAAAGTTTTATAGCACATTGTGAATCACATTGTTGCCTGAGTTATAACGAGTGGTTAAACATTATCTAATCCTTTAAACAGTAGGTTTTGATTACAGGATGTCGGCAGGGAGTCCTGCCTCTAGACGTTCGGTCATTAAAAATGCAACAGAAATTCCCGGAGAGCAGAAACACAAATCAAGTGGCCACGTACGATGAAATGATTTAGCAAGGGTGGCGGCCTGGTCACTTGCTTGTTGTTAGTTAAGAGCGCTTGAGGTGGTGGCGATCGAAGTTCCATTGAGTTTGCTTGACAAACCTTTTTGTTGCTGGAACCAATCTGGTTAAGTGACCCACAACAACTGCACACATCTTTTTCTTAGTTTTTAATAAATTCTCGTGAACCCCAGAAGATGTTGCTTAATTTATTTATTTATCTTTAACATGTTGCAGGACCATTGAATAATCACTTAGACAAAATTTGTGTAGTGATTATAGATACTTCTGAACATAGATTACATGATACAAAGTAACAAGACTAAGAGGTTATTTAATTAATTAATAATAATAATTTAATAATTGGTCATTTTTGATGTCAGTGGATGAAATACAGGATTTAAAATGGGGTAATGTTATGGGTTTAATTATATCAAGGGGTAGAGAGTTCCACAGTTTGCCTGTGACTGATGGAACATTTCTTTAGAGTTCCAAAGATCAGAAATGCAGGATAATCTGAGTTCAATGAAGGCCATGGCTATTTTGTGGAAGAGACATAGTTTTACTCCTTTAATCTAATACAGAATCTGACCATTCTGATCTAAACATTTTGGTGACTGAGTTTCAAGTAGACTGAGAAACACCTTAAAAGTTGAAAAGAACCTATCCTGTTGTGCCTAAAATCAGTCAAGTCTCAAAAGAGTAGTGATTTAAAATTCTTTGTCAGTAAATGCAAAAAATCATGACTTGTTCACGTAACCTGGGGTTCATATTTTATAAGATTTATCAATACCCATATTAATTAACCATTTAATACATTTCAAAAGAAAATTGCAGTAAGCTTTGGTTCATATGTAATGGCAGAACCTCCCCAAACATGATAAATTCTCATTGTTTAAATCTGCTGCTCTTGGCTTGAAAATTTCAAAAGACAAAAGGACCCCTGCCACATCAACCAACTTAAACTGAACACTGTTCAGTGATTTTAAGATCTTAAATGATTACAATATCAATGCCATCACTTTATTGATGTTCTACAAAACTCATATTTATATTGCCAGAGTAACCCATTTCATCATAATTTATGACAGTACTTTGTAGTTAATACTACTGATATTCAGTTAGTTGTGTGATCAAATGACACCCTATGAAGCCAAACAAATTTCAATCAACCAATAATCAATTGCAACTGTTACTCCTTTATTGATCAGAGAACATGCACTTAGTTTCAGTGAATATTTTGAATCTACATCTTCTGGAAGCTTTTCCTGGTTCCGCTTCCCTTGGCAACCTTGATGACGTTGAACCTCACGGTCTTGCTGAGAGGACGGCATTCACCGACAGTGACGATGTCTCCGACTTGGACATCCCTTAATGAAAAGGAAGATTTTAGCAACAACTATCAGATTATAAGATCATAACTTCTCCAAAGTACCTGAAGCAGGGGCTGAGATGGACGGACAAGTTCTTGTGTCTCTTCTCGAATCTCTGGTACTTCTTGATGAAGTGCAAATAGTCCCTCCTGATAACAATGGTCCTCTGCATCTTCATTTTCAGGACAACTCCAGTCAAGATTCTACCTCTGATGGATATGTCACCAGTGAATGGACACTTCTTGTCAATGTAGGTTCCCTCAATTGCCTGTTAAATCATTCAACTTTAGACATAGTTTTCTACCTTTGACGCAATTTTTCAAATGTACTATCAAGGTAAAATATCAAGTAACCACTATAGGACCGATGCATCTTTTGGAGGATCCTAACAAGACTCCTCAATGCAATATAAGGTCCGTTGAATAACGTCCAATGTCGAGGTTTTTAACAACCTGAATCGGCGTATTATCAAGCGTGTAGGTATAAAATGTATTATCGTCCAGAGAATACAACGTGGTTCAATCGTGAAAGCAACTTGGCCAACCTCACGAGGAGCCTTGAAGCCCAATCCGACATTCCTGACGTATCTTTGAATCTTTCCCTTGCCCAAAGTTCCCTTCTTGTTCAGAAAAACAGCGGGCTGCTTTTGGAAAGCCCTCTCAATCTTCAAATATTATAAAGTTTTTACTTTCTCGTACTTATAAAACCGCCAAAAAGTGCAATGAGTACTTTACCTGAATATCAGTCATGGTTACTATACGCCGACAGCTAAAAAAAGGATGTAAAGGGTGGAAGAGAAGTGCAAGTAAACAAAAGAAACAATACTTATAAAATAAAGATAAAATTCAAACATATACTAAGTTGTAATTTAAAAAATTACTTTTACTTTAAATAATTTATGTACCCAAAACGAAGTATTTAAAAAATATTTTTGTCACTTTCAATTAGCGGAGCTATTTTTTAAATTTATATACTTTATGTGAATTTAAAATAACTTTTAATATAAAGTTACAAGAATTTATATTTTAAATCAAAGTTAGTCTTAAAATTAACGTCGAATACCATTACCGGTTTCAGAATCTGAAATCTTAAGAAATTCAGAATGAGTTTCGAATTGACATTCAAATATATCATGATAATCCCTGCGCCAATACAAAGCTGTTCGCTAATGGCAAACTGTTTTTTCAATTGGTTGCCAGCCAGCCCTTGATTTAAGTAACAGTTGTGTTTAATAAATCAGGGCAATAACATCGTTATTAATTTAATTGTAATTACAATTAATGTATATAGCCGCGCGAATATACGAGATACTTTTGCTTCTTAACGTTCCTTCGTGATGGACGCTCTGTACACTGCGCAATGTACGGGTTGTACAAATTTGACGCATTTTGAGCTACATTTTCTGGCTGAATGAATCAATCACTGATATTGTCAATCCATCGTTTCAGGCAACAGTTGGTCAGTTTCTCATTCATTTAATCAACCATCCATCATCCACCCGTGCTTTTTAATTTGATTCTATCTGATCAGAGAGTTATTCTCTAACTATGATTACATTTTGACGATTGTAAGAAAGCATATATTATATGAATTACTGTTTTTTGCGGACTTGTTTTTTGGTTTGTATCAATAGATTTACTCTCTCGCAGAAGAGTGCTCAAGAGTTTTTTGTCCTTGAATTGTGCCACTTTTCCATATTAAACATTGTCAAATGCAAATGCACACCTGGCGTTCTATGTTTGTCGATTTGTCGATTTTACGGGCATTATTTAGCTCTCAGCGTCACTTGGTCTCCAGGGAAACAACGGCGGAGACATGGAAAAGACACGGTATGGGTCGCACGTATCCTTAGCTTAAGCGAAGACGTCGGCAGTTTGAGTCGAAAATCTCAACCAATTGGCATTTATTGGTGCCTAAAACCTCCTAAGGTAAAGTTTTAATTGATATTCATGCAAAAATATTGATTTATTTTTGTTTTAGTTGTCATATAGCAAATTGAATTAAATTGTAGAAAATAATTTCAGGAGTTTGTACGGTTAAAGATAAATGATGCCAGCAAAGGGACCAGTGAGAAGTAAAAGCCTACTCAACAATTCCACAAAAGCATCCACCAACGATCCACATTTCACCGTTAAGGACTGTCTTCATTGGCCCATAGCCACCGTGACAGCTGCTGCAAGCATCAAGACAAAGCGAATTGGCAGCACATCTAGATGCCCGAGCAAAAGTAAAGAACATGTAAATAAAGTAAGTCAAAATAAAGAAAAATTTGATAACAAGAAGCCATTTGATCCTAAAGTAGACAAAAGCCGAGGAAATTCCAACGAACCGGCAGATGGAGCAAACGGGTTGGCTACAAAATTGGAAAGTTTTTATCTTGCAGATGATGACGATCTTACTGTTTATTACGCAAACGAAGTGCGTAAAAAGAAAGGTAGTAAGACCAAACAGAGCGATGGCGGAGTTGAGGGAGAACCGTGCCTTGGAGATCTCCTTTCATATCGATATTTTCGAGAAGCTCAGGGACAGAAACAACTCGATGACGAAATGAAGAAATTAGCGAAAGCAAATACTGCCAAGGCGTCAAAAGAAAGAAGAAACGACTTGAAATCGACTAAAACCTCTCAATTAAGATCCATCGCTGTGTCTTCAGACTGCGACGGAACATCGAAAGAAGAACTTTGGAAAATGAGCAAATTTGCCAATATCCAGTCAAAGATATCCACAGGCTTATCGAAAGACAACTTGGATGTAAAATCGGAGGATCAAGATTTCCCGAAAGAGGGTGAAATTTTGTATGATCATGCAAATGACACAAGCCGATTCAAAGAGCAGGATAGCCATACCGGCTTCTCTCCTCCTGGAGGTGTTTATGTATCACGAGGGTTTTCCACCGATATTTCTTCATCCGACAGCTTCGGATACGAATATTTACCTAGCACAAACGCTAATATGCTTTAAAATTTGGATATTTAAATATGGATATTTAATATACATAATATTTCCACAACGAATTTCTCCTGCTGGCAATAGAATAATGATTTGTAGCCTTTTGTTAGAAGCTCTTCAGTAGAGTAGATCTCGAATTTAAAACAAATCTATTTCTATATATGCACCCGTAATCTGAGCGTGATTGTTTTCAATTGAATGAATAAAAATTTCCTGATGTCTTCTAAAAATAAACGTTCGATAGGCTGAAGTATGGTTATCACCAGCAGTGTTTCATATAGACATCTTTGAGGTCATTCTCTCACTTTCCCCAAAATTTGTAAATCCTCAATCAGAAGATTAGGGTCACCAAGCATATTCTTTATTTAAAAAAGGGTTTTAAAAGTCTGGAAGAAATGATCTGCAGGGGCAAATCCGCCGCAAGGACCGCTCTTACCCTTCATTTAGTTTTACACCGATATTTTCCGTTGGTGGACAAGCAAAAGTCAGAGATAAGAGGCTGGAAAGGACATTATTCGCCCTCGCTGTATCAGGATCATCTTCTATTTCTTTAATTGTCACTGCCTAATATTGCTCAACTCCGCGAAAACCCAACTCTCAGCAGATTGTAAGACAAGATTACAGGAAAACAAATATGTACATCTGGCTTTGTTTGATATTTTAAGATTTACAAGCCAAAATGGTCTAGCAAGAAATGAATTGTCAACTCGTAATATTAGTCTATTAAAAACCTTAGGAGTTAGAATAAGAATTGAATCCCGCTATTTCGAGGCAAATGAACAAATGACAATTACTCAGTCAGTTATATGTAAACATTGAGTGGTTGAGCGTAGTTTGATCGGTCGGCTCGATTGAATGTTGGACATGAGTCAGTTCGCAATGGTTGACTAGTAAAATACGCATTTTTGACTGAACGCGCATTTATCGTATCAGAATGAGTTTCGATTCACCTTTCAAACCTGGTTCTATGGCTTCGATGCCAAACACTCAGGTGGAAGTATCTGTTTCAGCCAGAAATTTATTGGATATGGATATAACATCGAAGTCTGATCCCCTGTGCGTTCTCTATTTGAAACAGTTTGCATCGACAGAGTATCGAGAAGTAGGTAGGACAGAGGTCATTTGGAATACTCTTAATCCTGATTTTGTAAAGAAATTTGTGCTGGATTACTTTTTCGAAGAATCCCAGAAGCTAAAGTTTGAACTTTATGACGTAGATTCGCTAACAGATGATCTGTCAAAGCATGATTTTTTAGGAAGAGCTGAATGTAGTTTAGCTGAAATTGTTTCTTCCAACAGTCTCAAGAAACCACTCTCAGGTATCAAAGACAAAGACTGTGGTTATTTATTATTAAAGGCAGAAGAACTAAATATTAGCAGAGACGAAATTAAGCTTCAGTTTTGTGCTACAAAACTTGATAGGAAAGATTTTTTTGGAAAATCTGATCCTTTCCTAGTTTTTAGTCGTGTCAATGAAGATCAAACTTTTACTGTAGTTCACAAAACAGAGGCAGTTTTGAAAACTTTGAAGCCAACGTGGAAGCCATTTGTTTTACCTCTGAGAACGCTTTGTAACTGTGACCGAGACAGGTCTCTCAGAGTGGAATGCTTTGATTGGAACAGAAATGGATCCCATTCTTGTATTGGCTCATTTATGACCACAGTCTCACAATTGGAAAGGGGCCCAGGTAGTTTTAATGAGTACGAGTGCATCAACCCAACTCTCCAGGCAAAGAAAGGAAAGAGATACAAACACTCAGGAATTGTGAAACTGATGAAGTGTGAAATCCAAGTGGTTAGTAGAATTTTTTTTCTTGTTTTGTGTATATTTTTTTGGAATTTATCTTATAAGTATTTCACATCATTGATGGTGATACTAGTATAACTCTAAAGAACATGCAATTGGTTTCATTTGTAACTCAATAGGTCCACACATTCCTGGACTACATAAAATCTGGGGTTCAGGTGCACTGCGCCATAGCGATTGACCTCACGGCCTCGAATGGAGATCCAAGGTCACCTTCGAGCCTCCACCACTTTGACCCCATTAATCCTAACCTCTATGCCAGGGCATTAAGGTCAGTAGGAGAAATTCTACAGGACTACAGCACTGACAAACTCTTCCCTGCCCTCGGTTTCGGAGCCAAACTCCCGCCGGATGGCCGCGTCTCGCACGAAATCTTCCTCAACGGAGAATCTATGAATCCTTATTGCAACGGAGTCGATGGCGTGCTGAATGCCTATTACAAAACCCTCGCATCCGTCCAGTTGTATGGTCCAACGAACTTTGCGCCCATCATCAACTACGTGGCCAATGTTGCTTCGCAGTGGCGTAAAGATGGTCAGCACTATTTCATCCTGCTCATCTTGACGGACGGCATAATAACAGACATGCCGCAAACTAGGGAAGCCATAGTGAATGCCTCGTCCCTTCCTTTGTCCATCATCATCGTTGGAATCGGAAATGCAGACTTTGAGGCCATGCACATCCTGGACGGAGACGAGGTCAGATTTAAAAGCATCAAACGACAGAATTCAGAAATTTTCCAAAATTATTCGTTCATTTCCACAGGTTCGATTGACATCAAACGGTAGGGTGGCAGAGAGGGACATCGTCCAGTTCGTTCCCTTCCGGGAGTTCATCGGAGGAGTTTACGGAGACGACCTCGCGAGGTCGCAGGCGATGTTGGCGAAGGAGGTGCTGGCCGAAATTCCCGATCAATTCTTGTCCTACATGAAAAGAAACCACACTTTGCCAACGCCGGCTTCCTAACACGAGAATTCATGTTCCTTCCTGGTCATTTTGCTTGGAGAACCTAGCAGGGTTGGCAGATTTATGCCTCCGCAAGCGAGTTAATTTCACTCCTTAGGCCATTACATGTTGCTGGAAAAAAGTCTTAAAATCATGCAAAGCTCAAAGTCATTCTATGCAATTGGTGATCCTGAATCCAAATGAGAACCGATTCGTCAGAGACAGAACCGAAGTGCAGTATTTCGATCTGATTTGTTTCTATCATTGAATGCTTTTGATAAATATTAAGAAAAATTATTGAGTTAAATGAATCTCTATAAAAGATTGTTTGCCATGCAATTAAACTGCAATCAATTTCAATAGTCATGACTTTAAGTTGATAGTTTATTGAGTTAATCATGCATTCCTGTGGTTATGTTCCCTCTTGTAGCTCTTGTGTGAAAACATTGCATTGTATTTTTGATGACGAGGTTGTTTACAATTACGGTTTAAAGTAATTGTTTCTGTTGTGACTGCTTATCATGTTTTAATTATTGTATTCAGATACGTTTGTATGAGGTGGGATTACTTAGTAATTAGGATAATGAATATTCATGAGTTAATATGTTCCTTCATTTCATGTCAATGAAATTTTTAACGTCACCTTGAAATATAAAATGTCTTTTATTAGGGAAGCATACCTTTTTTTTGTAATGAAATTATGTTGTAATTTCAAAATTATTACATGAAAATAATGAGATCATCAAAAGCATAATTTAAAGCAAAAAAATGTTCAAAAAAAATAAAATCTGGTGATGTGAATTCGGGGAAGCTAAACCTCCAAAGCTACAAAAATGTGGGATCGTTATTCTGATTATCTCTTCAATTTATTTCTTTGTGCTTTCTTATTAGAATTGTTGATGCTCTGCATCTTCTGTTGGATGATGTTGAGATGGTGCTTGATATACTCCTCATTGGGTGCCATCAGATGAACATTGGACAAACATCTCTCAGCTTCGACCAGGTCACCCCTTTCGGAGTGAACGACACACAAATTATGGAGTGCTTGTATGTTTTGAGGATTGTAGGTCAAAATTTTCTTAAAGCATGCCTCTGCTTTGTTCAGATCCCTCAGATGATTGATGCTTATGTCGCCCAATAAGATCAATCCGTTTGTATGTTGGGGGTGGTGCTTTAGCAGCTGCTCCAATATGGGGACAGCCTCCAAGTGAAGGTTCATGTCGTTGGAAAGCAAGAGGGCAAGGTTGAACAGGGCTGACCTGAAGTCGGGTTTGAGTTGGATGGCTCTTTCAAACCAGGAACGTGCCTTGGGAAAGTCCTTTGCATCCATCAAAAGCATACCCAAGTTGAAGTAGACCTATGTTTTAATGAATTTTTTAAATGTCACCGAAAGTTATAAATTTGCTTGAGTTGTATTAATTTAAAAGATGACATTGATCCATTTCTGCACAATCCTCTCCTTAAAGCACTATTGAAGGCATTATACGAATACTTGAACAATAACTTCCGAGACCAGTTTGTGCAGCTTCCTACCTTACTTTTCTTAACAATACAGAATAATACAATATAATATATACAATACAATATAGGAACTCCCTGAAATACAATATACTTTTTCCTTAGACACTTACTCTATCATCAAGTGGATCCAGATCAACCATCCTGAGAAGTCTTTTCTCTGCTTCTGCCCTTACTGAGGGATCATTAGTTTCTTGTAGGAGGATGGCTGAGTTCAGGAGTGCTTGCTTGTGATCAGGGTCAAGGCCAAGGGCACGTTCAAATTGCTGGAAGGCTTCCTGCTTGTTACCCATCTCGATGCTGACAACCCCGAGATTGTAATACAGGTCGGCATTATCGGGTTCAAATTTTAGGGCTTGGATGTACTGGGACCTGTTCAATATGTCAAGATATCTAAATATAATTATTTGTAATATGATCACAAAAATAGCCAAAGTTATATAATTAGCCATATATGAGGCTCATTCAACCAAACTGGCTCCTCAGACATAAAAAAAATTTTATGTAAAATAATATGTAAAAGAAATTGCTTGGATTTTTAGTAATACTTCAAAAAGCCATGCTACATCGATTTTAGTATGTTTTTAACCTTGCCTCGTTGGTCCTATTCATTCTCATGAGAACGTCACCCCTATTTATGTAGGCCTGCACAAAATCTGATCTCATTGAAATGGCAGTTCTGAGGAGGGAATCGACTTCTTCAAGTCTCGAAGAGTTCTTGACCAGCAGGTTGCCGAGGTTTATAAAGACATTCAAATGGTTTGGGGCAACTCTGGCCATGTAGCTCTGGCCTGGCTTAACAGGTGGCAAGAGTGAAAGGGCAAGTCTGTACGCTCTCTCGGCTTCGAGAGGCATGTTTAGAGAAGCGTACGTGCGACCCACATTCACATGAGCCCCGATGTCATCTGGTTGAATTTGAGAAGCTCTGATGAAGAACCTGAATGGAAAAATACTTTAATCTTAATGCACCTGAACTGAATCAAGTATTATAATTAACCAAACTGAGGCATTTGTGATGCACTCTTATAATGACTTACAAATGACTTGAATAAGAGACCATATAACAGATTGTGATTACATTAACAATTAGCATACCTCAATGCTTCTCTCAACTGTTTCTTGTTCTCAAGAGCATGCCCCACATTGTTGAAGAGTTTTGCATTCCTTCTGTTAACCCTCAGTCCAGCCATGAATATTGAATGCTCATTCTCCCAGTCATTGTTCCTCAAATGAGTTTTCACCATGAACACAAAGATGACAAGAATCATGAAAAACCAGAGAACGTTCCTCAAGTGTGGACTGGATTTCTTCAACAACTCTACGAACCCTGCTGCCACTAGAAAGCAGAATCCCATGCTGGGAATGTAAAGAATGCGTTCTGCGACTACAAAACCAACTGGAAAAAAGAGATTTGAAGCAGGTATGAATGGAAATACGCACATTGAAACGAAAAGAAAGTTGCATGATGGATGTTTGCTCCTGAAAAAGGACAGCAGCAACGATATCAGGACAACATAGAATGCAATTGTGAACAAATTTCTTACCTCAAAAGGGCTTTCTAAAATGGGTATGGTTCCCATTGTCCAATCACAGCACAGCCATGATGGACAAAGAAGCAGCCAAGCATTCAAAGGCAACATGTAGTTGTGGGTCAGCACCCTTTGGGTAAGATTTGAGGCAGACCCAGGATTGTCAAATTTTGTGAAAACAGGAAGTTGAGCACCCATTACTTTTATCCTCAAAAAGAGCAACAAAAACGAAGAAAATACTAAAAACGATGTTCTCAACAATGTCACTGGGACCCAATCAGGCAATGCTCTGAGCTGCAAACTCAGAAAATCCTTTCCAGTTTTCAAAATGTGAGCAAGAGACAATTTCTGTATAATCAGCAACTCATATATACAACAAACACCGACCACAGTAATACCTTGTTCCTTACTTAGTGTTGCCATCATGATTAACATCACAGAAAAAAACAATGGAGGCCAAGAAATGATATTAAATGATTTAGAACTTTTGCCATATAATTTCAAAGCCAGAAGGTAGAATATTGATGAAAGAAGTTCAGCTCTACCCACTACTCCAGTTACTGCCTCAGTATGTACTGGATGAGTAGCAAACAACAACGATGCAAGAAAACTGAGCAAAGGTGATAATCCAATATCAAGACCAAAATAAAACATCTGAACACATACAATGGCATGCAAAACGACATTGACCAAATGATATCCGATAGGGTTTAATTTACCAAAATAATAGTTAATTCTAAATGTCAACACACACAATGGTCTGTAAGATTTATGGCTTCTCTCCTGATTCATGGGCGTTCCCCAAAAGTCATTATAAAATATATTTATAAGTGGATTGTTTGGTCTTAAGTCTTTATTGTCTCTAACTGCTGACATATCGTCAAACACGAATCCACAGTTCAGACTGTTGGAATAGCAGAGAGCAACGGCTCCAACAAGCAGCAAAATAAACTGATAGTTCTCCATTCTATTTCATTTGTTTGGTGTTATGGGTTTCTTTCTTTTACTTGGAAACCGTTAAATAATATAAGAAGCCGCATCAGGCACACGGCGACGCATTACGCCGACCAACATGACAATAGACGATAAGTGGCATACCATGGAACATTTTAACGAAAAAAAAATTATGCTTGGCTTTTAGGACTCAAAAGGTTAATAAAATATGACGCATTGCTATTTTAAACCCATCAGTCCCTCGTAAAAAAAATTACTATTTAAAAAACAAGCTTTTAAACTGTGTCCCTTTTGAAATAAAAAAAAAAGATCTTTATCTTCATGTAACTTTGGGGGCCGGAGATAATGAGAAGCAAGCAAGGGTCATCGGAATTCTGGAGAATTGCTTTTCCCTCGGGAAGAGATGAATTGATGATCTAGCCCATCAGCGGTATTTATACAGGTTGTGTGGTACGACCGGTGAAACGCATAAGATGAAAATCCCTATCTAGGGCCTCCAAAATAGTAAACAACAACTTAAAGATGCATTGTTTTTATTTTACAATAATTTATCTATCTAGATTTCAACGTCTTAAGGCGTGGCAGAAATCAACGAGTAACGTTTGTAATTAAGCCCCATTGCCACCAGTAGCTCAGGGTCTCATCAAACATAAACACTGCCTTAGACGCTCCGCATTGTATAGCAAACCCTGGACTCAATAAAAATATTTTGATCCCGAATTAAGACTATTTGAAAGAAAATTACAGTTAATACTAAAATTATTGATCGCTTCATTCAATACATGGCCACAGCATTTATAAGATGTACAACTAAATTTAAAAAAATTAAGAAACACCTTTTATTTACATATTTACAGGAACAAATGAAGGGAAAAGTAGAATAGAGCTATGGTCATTATCAATTCAAGCCACCTCAGACCACCCACTTTATGCACCTGAAATTATAAATTAAAAATCATTAATTACTAAACTCTAGACAGAGAAACAGCAAGCATTAAATTATAGCAATGACCACATTAAATTTTAATATTTTGAAATTAAATAGATTTAAACTGACATGCATTACATATATACATAATATATATATTAGTTTCATGTGTTATATTTCAACTGTCATATTAGTTTTATTATATATTTGTTATATATATTAGGACAAATGGATGTATTATAAACACAGAAAATCTAATATCAAAAACAAGTATCAATTGCTCCCACAACTGACCTTGTCTCTTCATGAGTCCTCAGGCATTTGCCAGAACAATATCTTAGACCACATTTGACACAAGTGTAAGGCGAAGGAAATCCGCAAACGGAGCAAAATTTTCTTTCAGGAAATTTTGATGGAGGGACTTTGGCAGTAGAATAACTTATTTGCCCATCTTCTGGTGGAATCTGGAAAATGAAAACTGGTCCTTTAACCTCAAAATTATGTGGAATATCTAACAATTACATACCTCTTCTTCTTTTAATATGGTCAGATTTTTCTTAAATCTTTGCTTGTAATGATCATTCTTGTTTTTTCTCTTTTTCCCTCGTGTTTGGCCTGGGAGAGCAATCATATTTGATATTCTTAGAATTTAAAAAACAAACAGGTCCAATTGTGGTTCTTATTTAGATATGTACAAATTTCTAATCAGTTGTCATTAATGGCTTAGACTTGGTTGTACTTTTCATTATTTACTTATTATAGAGGGATTTGATCAAACAAACTCTTAGCCATATAGTATGTTCTGCCAACAGTGATTCCATAAATATAAGGTTAACATACTATAAACAAACTGCTTTATTGCTTTAATATCTATCCTAGAAAGCATCCTACCTAGATCATTTGTCTCTTCGAATTTTGGTGCTTTTTTGTTCATTTTAAGATCAGCATGTGGGTCATCTTGGAAATTATCTTCTTCAAGAGCATCTAAGGCTTTTTTCTGCCTTCTTCTCCTGGCAGCATCGTCTAAAACCCTCTGGGTTTGACCATCTTTTAAACGATTGGATTCGCGTTTATCAGCCATTCTACAATTCCTATATATAGAACCGCTACATAAATTGTGATGAGAGTTTAATAAGCTCTATCGAAAGATAATTTGTCGCTCATAAACAATAAAAGCAGAATGTAAACAAAAGAATAATGTTGTTTAAATTTAAAACATTTACATCAGTCAATAAACTGTGATAAAAGGTTTTACGATTAATTTTTAAATAAAACGCAGTTTCTGTTGAAGACTTGAAAAAGCATTCCAACATTTAATGCCAAGACAATGCGTGACACTATTATGATGTGAGTCGCTCCATGCCCTTATGGTATTTACATGATTACAAGTCATCAGACTGATAAAGATTTAGGCATCACTAAAGATAGTTTAGGCTTTTATTATTTACATAGTCATGAAAATATAATTATTAGGAATACAAAAATTAAAACTTCAATTCCTCAGTCACGCCGCAACCACACGGCCTTCTCGGTACATTCCCAGTTTCGAGTCTCAAGATTACCTACCATTGCGCTAAAAATTGCAATTCTAAATAGCTACTCATACTAGTATAATAGCTATGGCATTGCTTAAATTCAATTACAAAATACATTGAAACTTTATTTTCCAATTTAGCATGACAAGAGGACATTTAGACCATAGAAATTATCACAGAATGCACAGTCCAGGAGAAAGAAAAGCAAACAAGCAGAATTTATATTTAAAAAAATGCAGATTCTTGTCCTTGGTTAGTTGCGGCTTCCAGGAAGAAGGAAAATGCATTTGACACTTTGTGCACCCGGTACTATACAATGCCATGCCACAGCGCATTCAAATGGCAAATTTTCATTAACGAGCAAATGAAAAATGATTAGATTTTCTGCCAATCAAAATTTGCGTCCTCACACTGAGGTCATGATCAACAGACATTCTGACTTAACTTGGATATCATAGTTTAAGATTAATGCAAAATTTAGATTTCAAACTCGTACGTAGAAGCTATAGAAATCATTCAAATTTTCTTTGCCAACATTCTCATCAAGATGGCAAAACAGGAGGACAAAACTCATCAACTCACAATACAAAAAAAAAAATGAAACGCCAACAGAAACAGCAAAACAACGGAACTCGTAACATTTGCGCACGCAAGTCGAGACGGTCGCGTAATTAATTGATTATAATTAATTAATCAATTAATAAAGATTAATAATTAAACAAGAATGACTGGATGATTGTCTTTCGTAAGGCACTGAGCATTAGAAAGCAGTGGTGTGAAAATATTTCTCGTGGTAGTCAGTGAGTTTCAAAACGGAGGTATCTGATGTTGAATTTCATTGTCTTCGTGCTTCGTAGAATCAACAGGATGGAATTCTTCTTGTTTTAATCTTTGCACACACACAGAACCATAGAACTCTTTAGAAATGCCTTAAAAATGAATTTATTGAATTGATTGAATTAACCTGTGATTACTTGGATTTATTAAAATGTAATCGAAATACAGTTTATACGTCAGAATTTAAAAAAAAAATCATGTATAAATTAAATGAGAAAAAATACTCATTATAATAACATAATTATTACATATTTTGATATGTATCAAGCTATTATCAATTATAAGAATATGTAGAAATTAAAAGTGTGGTATTATTAAACAAAATAATAGAAAAATTAATGCCCTAATTATGTAACACCGTTTGTAGCACAATAATAATAATAATAATAATAATAACAATAATAAATTAATACTTTTATATAAAAATCAAACAATATAAATAAATTAAATTGCATCTCATACAAAATACAAAAACAGATTTGAAACGTCAACCTGAGACTTGACGACCCAAGATCAAAAACTTCTAAAGGTAGTTTACCGAAGACGTCTTGAATGTCGGGGGCGTCCATGAAGCAGGTTGAAGCGTCGATGTGGAGATCAAAATCTGGTCAAAGAAACAAAAAAATAATTACTCTAAAAATCAATTCAATCATTTATTTTATAAATAAATTCATTATTTATTAATAAACAGTTTAATAATACTAGTTAATCGATCTAGATCAATCACATCCAACAATATCATTCAATATCAACTGATTATGATAAACTAAATGGAGGCGTATTAAGAGCTAAAAGAACACTTTGTGTCTGTTGGTCACATATACTGTTGAGCATCCAACTGCAGTAACACGACTCTTAATTATTTAATTAATTAATTCTTAATTAACACTATACTGATTCACCTTAAACACAATGATGATGAACTAATAGCAATAATAAGCCTTCAAGCAACTTATTATAAATTTATTTACATTACATAAAACAATTTATTAAAATTAAAAAACTTGACGAGAAACAAATTCGAAAAAAAAAAACGCGCCCAACAAAAAAGAGAACCTCCGAGAAAGTCACTGGACAGGACCTCGTCGAGCGACTCCCTGCAGAAGCCGTTGGGAGCATCGGTCGCAAACTCGAAGGCAGAACCGGTGAGGTCGTCCGAGGACATTATGCTTTGACTCCGCCCCAAGGACAGGCAGTCGAAGCTGGGCCCGTGCTCGGAAGATTCGTCTTAAATTGCGAGGAAAGAGATCAAAGCAAGGACAAAAATGGCTAAAGTCTTAAGTTAATATTAATGATACTATAACACTAAATATTATTATACTTAATAATTACTTATTAACTGTTATACTGAATAAGTTATTAAGTAATTATTAAGTATAATAATATTTAGTATAAAAATACTCTACTATATTATAGTACTAAAATACTTTATTCCATATAATACTAATGACTTAATTATCTAGAAACAACCCGCAGCAGCATCTCGACGGCATCCAAATTCCGTCAACAAACCGCATCGATCGGAATCGGAGACGAATTCCTTTCCATCATTCGTTCCTTCGTTCCCGACGTGCGCTTCTTGCGTCTGCTGCTCGTCGCCTGTTTTCCTTTTCTTGCCTTTTTTGAGTGCCTTCCTCAGGTTCACGGCCTTGCACTTCTTTTTCGACTTTTTCAAAAAAGCTTCGGAACGGAACACGTCCGCGCCGGAGTTCTGGGTGGTCTGCAGAATAGTGTCGTCTTCTGAATTACTTTAATCGCTAATAATCAATATGTTAATTGACTTTAATCAAGTAGCCAATCAGTATTAATCTGTGAGCTGATCAATATTAGCTCCCGATATGCCTTGTTATTATTAATTAATGACTTGTTATTATTTTTATCGCTTCAGGATCAAATTCGGCTATCAGAGATAATTCATTGAGAGAAGATGCAATTAAGAACAGCTCACCATATGGTTATTATTAATTGAGATAATTGAGATAACAACTCAGTAATGGTTATTATTAATTGAGATAATGTATAACTGAAGATAGCAATACCTCTGAATGGAGATGTCTGCTACAAAGTGGAGGACCAGAATTAACATTGAGAACTGAAACACAGCATTGGATGTTGTTTGGACACTTGGCCGTGCAGTACGTGTAAAGCTGCTGGTCTATGCTGTACATTATGTCTGTCAAAGTCGACCAAGGTCTTAATTAAAAGTATTAATTAATTTATTTATTTATTAATTAATAAATCAGTCGGACAATGAAAATGAAAAAAAAAAGATTAGCTATAAAAATGTATTTACCTTATAAAAATGAATTTATAACTGAAAGAAATGATTGATTGATTGATGGACAAAAGTCTGAAGAAATTACGTCTACTGCAGTGATTCGTATAAGGAAGGGAAGGACGTAAACAAGGAACATCTTCAGCATCCTTGTGCAGACATGTCCTCAAGCTCGCGCTCGAGCGATTATGCGACGTATGCCTGGAAGATTTAATAAAATTAATAAAATCAATTTAAAGAAAAAGAAAAAAAATCAAGAGCAATAAAAAAATATTAACAAACTTAAACTAAAATTAACAGGCCCAATCAGATATAATAAAAAGTGCACCAGTTTAGTTCAACATTTGTTGCACTGATTGATCCTCTGAATGCACAATCAACCAGGAGTTGTTATGCATCTTTTGTTCATACTTGACCATCACAAAGTTTAAGTAAATGCACTAAGTAAATGAGTGACCCTAAGCTTTGAAGTTCATGCTTATGGTGTCAGCTAAATTTTCATATCACTATTACACGTTTACTATCACATTATCACTTAGGTATCAGTTTCTAGCATATATGCAAATCAATCTATGACCAATAGCTAATAAATCTAGTCATAAATATTACATCATGAAGTGCAACTCTTAATGAAGTTGTATGTGGATTATTCTTTAAAGTCAATAGTTAATGAATCTAGTGTTTTAATAATAGGTTATTATCACTAATCTTATTAACGAATTAGTAACGACGACAGCGCCACTGCAAACTGATCTTCTCAACTCACAGATTCTTCAAGACCCGTCTCAAGGCATCCGAGCTTCCTGCGACTTCTAAGTCCGCGTCGAGACCTACGTCAGAATCGACAGGTGCCTTTTTGGGTGGGTGGACTTGCGACGAAGGATTGTTGTCATCCTGATCGACGATTGTTTTGAAGACCCGAAGACCTTTTCTGAGGGAACGAAGTCGTTTCATCTCCCGTTTCACGAGGAGTTGGTATTTCGCTCGTCTGATTCTCGAAGATGCGAGCGCACGATGATGCGTGTCACTAGAGTCGATGCTCTTCAGGGAACTAATTTATTATAACATAAAATATAAAAATAACATGTATAAATGTGATAGATATATAGATAATAAAAGTTAGTATAAATTAAGCAACAGTTTCTAAAAATATTTAAAAAATAGAAGAACAGTCATTGTCTCCTTAAATGAATTTGAAATTCAAAAAGTAAGAAGTAGTTAAACTTTACTTAAATATACCGACATATTGTTTATTGCATATTATAATTCTCATTTAAATTACTATAATATATCCACACAGTAAATATCTTAACCAAATATTCCAACTGATGAATGAACCGATGCTACCTGATAAAACCATTGCAAAATAAACATTGAAATCCCACCAAAAACCTTGCAAGTGACACGGATGAGTCATGAGAACAAATGTCTACAAATCGTTGGCCAGATATAGAACGAAACATGTCCTAATCAATGAACGTATGAAAATGAAAAATGGCTCCCTGGGGCTCCACTTACGAGGGATCTTCCTCCCCGATCGTTTCAGCAGCGGTCAGGTTCCACAACCTCCTGTGAAAAGGCGGAATGTTTGCTTCGTCCGAACTGCTCTCCAAAACTTCAAAGGAAGTGGTGAAGGAGGTGAAATGAAGCACAAAACCAGAACATTGAACCAGTATACTTAAGCGTATAGGGTCAATTTGGCTTGCTCAATTACTTAAATTATATTACATAATTATAAACAATAAGACACCAAAGTGAAGCATATTAAATGAGTTGCTACTAATAACCATACCCACATTATTTAATTGATGTTTATAAGATTATAAGTGCTTATAAGACCCAAAATAGCCTGCTTAATAGTGCATATGTATATTAATATAAATTAACAAAATATCGCAATAACAAAATAATAATAAATATAAAATGGTCCCAAAGAATTTCTAAAGATTAAAGAAATAATATTCACCAGAATAAGATGATATGTCTTCCTTTCTCTCGTGAGGTATTCGGGCAAGATCGAGGTTGGACAGGAGGGACTTGCCGACGGCAGGCCTTCCGATTCTACATCGGTCGTGCGGCAGTCCGGACTGCCCTTTTCTCAGTTCTGATTTGATGCCGTGAAGCTGTTTTGATGACAAACCTTTCTTGACAGTAGAGCTGTCAGTTCCTGCCAGATGTACCATTTTCTGATGCAGGCTATTCTTCTTAAAAGTTACAGATTTGTGGACTGAGATTTCTGATTTCGTCGTCAATGCAAAACCAGTCGTGGCTGGAGAATTTGTCAGAAGTTCTCCATTAGAAATGGTGACATGAGAAGAGGAAGGCATGGACTGATGCCTCGAGGATTTCAAAGCACTGGAATTCCTGTTTATGGATGAAACTCTCAGTTTCTCAAGAGAAGGGTCAGACCGAATGAGTGCCCTGCTGCCAGAAACTCCGACTTTGTTGGCATCGGTACCGACAGTTGCAGACACGGTCGAGGTAGAAGTCGGTGTTGGAAGATTGGAAGAACTAGTCGACTTCTGAGAGAGATCTGAGGCAGGGCGGACTGATATTACCCTCTGGAAGGATTTCGGAACCCCTTGCGGCATGCACTCGACCATTTCTCTACTCAATTTCAATTTCGTCGGCGTAGTAAGGAAAGTCACAGGGTTAGCATTCGAAGTCATGACCTGATTCTGGGGAAGTGCAGAGAAATTATCTAAGCCTAAATGTCCCTGAAGAAGATCATTGATCTTGAGGGAAGAACTGACACTGGACTGAATTTGTTGTTGCTGTTGTTGAAGGAGACATAAAAAGAGTTGTCTGGCATTTGATTTGTTTAGGCAAAGGGCAAGTCCTGAAGGTCTGCCATTGGTTTGCAGTTTGTCTGAATTCAATGAAGATAATGAAGGAACTGCCAGTGGTGGTGAGAGAATGTGCTGAAGATTTGGAGGTAAGGTCATGATAGGCAGAGCAGTGGTAGTAATGCTGGTGGCATTGGTGACTGATTTCATTGGCTGAACAAATTTTTGATCAGAAGATGGGATTCCTCCTCTTTTGGGGATACCTTGAGAGGCTGAGGTGAAGGAGTTCAGTCTTGATGGAAGGAGAAGCAGGTTTGTTGGAGTAGTTGCTTCTTTTGAATGAATGGAGGAATTCATGTTGCAATGTCGCATGACATTCCTCAAATAAGACTGAGTTGAAGTTTATGTCTGCCTTAAAAGAAATAATATTTTTACATTATGTTATTATATGGAACAAAGAAAGTTTGATAGTGTTTAGCACAGAGGGTCCTTCAAGCAAGGTTCAATATGTGCCATGACCCAGCTTGTAACATTGCAGAACCTCTCTGGGAGATGGTAAATCTACAAATGGTCCAAACATACTTGATTATAGCCCAAGATAAATGCACTTACTAACACTACAACTAATGAATGAATAGAATTAAATTATGGAATTTGATACTGTTCACTTTATTTTTTACATCATTGTCAAAAAATAATCTGCAAATTGTTTAACCAAAAAAACAATAAACCCCAAATAATAGCATCGCATCAGTTTTATTTAGGCAATATCCTCTGCCAGCAAAAACCTTAAGCCATCTTAAGCATTTTCTGAGGTTTTACATTAATTTTTGCTTGCAGAGCCTGATCCCTAAAATTCTTTGGTGATTTTGAAGAATAAATAGTACTTATGTAATTGTTGGACTGTAATTTGGCACTTGAATAAATATAAAAAGAATTCTTAAGCTGCTACATCTCACTAACTAGCAATAGACAAACCTTCAGATAAGTCAATTCCAGTAATCCAAATACTTCCTTAACAAGCCATAAGAACTGAAATTCACTAAAATACCCTCAAACAGAAATGAAAAAAGAAACAACGCATTGAAAATATAAGGTGAGGTAACTAAATTCCTTCCGGCAATTACTTCCATATAGAGTTAAATTATCTTTATTAACAAGCCAAAAAGCCCAACGGGATAGTATACTACAGAGCTGTCCTATTTCTTCATTATTTAAAAGAAGCAGAAGCTTCTGCAATATTTTGTAATTCAAAAGACTGCTTTTTGAAAAAAGGAATGAAATGAAATTATATTCTTGTCACAAGAGCGTCGGCCGAACCGAGCAGACCGATAATCGCAAAACAAATATCAAATCAGGAATGTATTTGACTTTAAATAAATAAAATTATAATAGTTCCTTGACCATTCACTTTCCCATAATTTAAGGAATTGCTCACGAATAGTATCCTGATTGTACCACGTATTTTGGAAAGGTTTTTAAATAGATTTTTAAGATCTAAACTGACCGAAGTCTTTGCAAAAAAATCGTTTGGTGCAGTTTAAGCTACATACTTTAGCTTATAATCAATTTCTTAATTTATTGAAAAATTGATTACATTAACCACAACAGAATATTGACCTTGTCCTCTTTCAACTTTATTTTTAATAAAAATAAGCAAATTTTAATTCAAATCTAAATCTAAAAAATAAAAAAATAGGTGAAAAGTTGCTGTGAAGACGTTAATGTTGTCACCTTAATATCGATTATTATTTAAATCGTGGTTCAGTAAGAAGGTGGGCTAGTGTAGACGCAATGATTTATAATTGTTGTAAGTTTTTGTGCAATCCGAGGAATTTGCATTTCTTGTCTAAGAGACTTTTAGCTAGAAAAATACTTGGAATTGAAACTAGTTGTGACGATACCGGAGTTGCTATCATCACCGAGGATGGCACTCTGTTAGCCAATCAACTGAATTCACAATCGGACATCCATGTACAGTAAGGCATTGATTAGTTTAATAATTACTTGTAAGTTTGTTTCAAAGGAACTTTAAGGTTTTCAAATTGTGCGAAATTTGTTTTAAGAGCAGGAGGTATCAACCCTCCCTTTGCCAGGGATTTGCACAGGCTAAACATGGATGATGTTGTTAAAAATGCTTTAAATGAGGCAAATCTTGGTTTGGAAGTAAGTTGTACATATTTCTTGGTTAGACTACATTCAGTAATAAATAACAATGATTATCTATGTGATGATGAAATAGCAATTGAAGTGTGCATTTGATAGGCTTTGGTTGTCAGAGTTTTAAGTGTGGCATTTTGAAAAATAATAACTTCAAATTTTTAAATTTAATGTCTCAAAAATCTTGATTGTGTTTCAATTAGGACATCGATGTGCTGGCAACTACTGTCAAACCTGGTCTGGCAGCTTGTCTTGAATTTGGCTTGAATTATTCCCAACAGCTGATAACAGAGTACAAGTCAGTGACCCTTGACCTGATTTTTAGTTATTTAAAAGTTGAATTCTTTGATTGTCATTAGGAAACCATGCAATTACTGCTATGATATTTATTATGATTATTAATTGGTCTCCACATTCTTAATTTTTTAACCCTCTTTGTCTTTTATTCACATTATTTCATTTTATTGTATTCGGTTGTGTCTGTGTTACGGTGCATTATAGTGCCTTAACATCCTAGGATTTAGGATAACAAAGGGACTTTAAATATTTGCTGAATTGAATTATATATTTGTAATTGGAATTTAAGTAAGTGATCTTTAATTTAAATTCCTGCCTGCAAATTGTTGTTTCAAGAATATATTTTGTTGAAACCTTTGTTAAGTTACTTTATAATCAATAGAATTACATTTTCATTGATCTATCTTTCATTAATCATGCATTGTATATGAATGTGCTTTTTAAATAATCTTTACGAAGGATGCCATTCGTACCAATTCACCACATGGAAGCTCACGCTTTGATGCCAAGATACGAGTTTGAGTAAGAATTTCGTTAATTATTATTTAATTATTCGTTAATTATTTAAATAAATAATTGCTTATTCATAAAAAGTTTAAAAATGCCATGAACATGTTAAAAGGCATGAACCAAAATTGTACTCATATAAGAGGATTAGTTAATAGTACACTTTGTACTAGAAATATGTATCAGTTGCTACTGCAATAAACATCCTGGCATCCATCCTGATGATAGTAGTAGTAGTGGTATATTCATTAAGTTAATTTGATATTTTATGTACTTTCAGCATTAAAACCTTTGTTTTTAATATTTTATAATTTTTGCAAAGAAAAATTTATATTTTATTTTTATTATTTTTTATATATTTTGTAATAAAATTTTTATTTTTATGTAAACATGTCACATTGCCTCGGTAAATTTTTAAAGCCGAATGCCAACTATTTCGTCTTGCACTCGGTTCACTCGTTGAAAATTCTTTACGACGATGAAAATAAAAAGTAAAAAATAAATAAACAAATAAATAAACAAAAAGATGATATTACCTCAAGTGTGCCATTTCCATACCTGGTGCTGTTGATAAGCGGTGGAAACTGTTTGCTGGCAGTTGCTAGGCAACCGAACGACTTCCTTCTTCTCGGGAAGGGTCTCGATGACGCTCCTGGTGAAGCCTTCGATAAGGTAGATGATGTTATTTTTTTAAATTTATATTTAATAATTAAAATGCTCGAATTATTAATATTGATTATGACATTAATGATGGATAATGTTATCCATTAAATCATGCACCTCATTTATCAGCCAAATATTTATTTGGATGATAATGATAACAGGATGGTGTTACATTCCAGTATTTTATGGGACCAAATTTTTTATATTTCCTGGAATATATTTTCCTTTATATTTTAATAAACATGGTTTATTAACGATTCAAATCAAACTCAATTTTAAAAAATTTTTGTGGACAAATCTTTAATATTAAAGTATGAAAAAGTATTCAAATCGAGTGTCTTGCCTCGGTCGTATGTTTTATTTATTGCTTGCAAAGTTCAAAGTCGTCTGCATTCCGTCCAGGTCGCCAGGAGACTTCGACTGAAGGACCACCCCGAATGTAAAGGTTTGAGTGGTGGGAGGTCCATCGAGAAGATGGCGGAGTCCGGAAATCCCGAGGCCTTTCCGCACTTTCACGTCATGCCCGGAATTCCCGACTGCAACTTCAGCTTTGCCGGGATCAAGGCCTGGGCAATGAAAACCATCACAATGGAAGAAACAAAGCAAGGTCTTTTAATTTGTTGTTTTTATTTGTTTGTTTGTTTGTTTGTTTGTTTGTTTGTTTGTTTGTCTGTCTGGTTCTGCTTGTCTGTTAGTGAATGTGATTTGACAAATGGTTAGCAGAGTGTGGTCATCATGTGTGGTGCTCATTAGTTCAAAACTTTATAGACTCTGCTTTATAATATTTTTAAATTGCAAGTATAAATTAATAATAGTGAGACAATATTTATTAATAATAATATATTTAGTTATATATAAATTTAGTATTAATTGGTGAGACTAACAGTAACTCATTATAAATGCTAGACGCGTGATCCTCATATACATCTTCCAATTCTCCGCAGTTAGGCCTTCCAATCGGAACCGGGCACATTAACAATTTGGCAGACTTTTGCGCCACTTTCCAGTATGTGGTGTTCCTTCACGTCGCCAAGAGACTGCAGAGGGCTCTGCTTTTCTGCGAAATGAAAAACTTGTTGCCAACTTCCGACGGAGTCCCGAACAATTTGGTGAGTTTGTGCCGAAGGAGTTTTTCTGTAGCCAGGGGGCAACGTTATCGATGTTTTATGATCACTCACTATTTGTGATCTTTGTTATTTTTAAGGGATGTTAAAAGTAAAGTCAAGTGCATTTTTTAAATTTTAACTGAATGCCAGTCACCGGCTGAATTATCTGTTTTGTTATTTTGCTGTTTTACTTTATCCAAAGTCATTAAGTTAGCCTGTTGCTGGTAAAATTTGGAATTCTAGGAATATTCATTAAAATGTGCACAACTGTCTGGTAATTGTAGGTTATATCAGGAGGAGTGGCAAGCAACTTGTTTGTCAGGAAGCTGATGTCAGCCGTTTGCAGTCGTTTCAACTGTAATGTCATTTGTCCTCCCGTTCACCTGTGCACAGATAATGGACTTATGATAGCATGGTAAGCTTGAACTCGTTATATAATTATAATTATGGCTTTGTACCTGGTCGATCATCTACACTGCAGCTTTTGAAATTTTTGGATATTGTTACTAATGCAATTGACCGAGGCTCAGAAATAGATGTGGTCTACACAGATTTGGAAAAAGCATTTGACAAAATTCCACATGGAAAACTTTTGTTCAAGCTAAAGAGATACGGAGTCCACACGGGGCTGATTCAGTGGATAAAAAATTACTTGACGCAGAGATCGTTCAGAGTAGTGGTGAATGGAGTCCTCTCAGAAAAATATCCGATTACTAGCGGAGTGCCACAGGGAAGTGTCCTTGGTCCGGTCCTCTTCATCATTTATATAAATGATATATACGAGGTCTGCAACAATATGCTTTTGTTTGCTGACGACGCCAAATTGTACAGAACGTTGACCCCAGATGATGGCCAGTTGTTGCAACATGATCTTGGCAGGGTCATGAGATGGTACAATGAATGGGGACTGAAGGTTAACTACGATAAATGCAGTTGTATGAAATTTGGCACAAAAAAAGAGGACCACGAATACACCATAATGGACACAGATGGAGCCACTTATCCAATTCCTAACGTGGACAAGATTTCAGATCTAGGCATTATATTGGATGCAAACCTTAACTTCAGGGAGCACGTCCTGCAGAAGGTCAACAGGGCTAACCAGATGCTAGGAATCATTTACAGAAACTTCAAACATCTGTCAGAAAATGTTTTGGTCCTAGTTTACAAAGCCTTGGTGAGGCCTCACTTGGAGTATGCGATACAGGTTTGGAGTCCACACAGAAAAGGCCAAATAGATACTTTAGAAAGGGTGCAACACCGGTTCACCCTAATGTGCAAAACTTGCAGGAATTTAGTTTATGAAGAGAGATTGAAAAAACTGGGGCTGCCATCGCTGGTATTTAGAAGAAAAAGGGCCGATTTGATCTTACTATTTAATATCATCAAAGGATCTGCACAGAATGCATGGGGCCCTATACTCATGCCATGTCCAGATGAGAGGACAAGAGGTCACGACTGGAAGCTGGCAACAGGAGTGGCACATAAAGACTTGAGAAAATTTTACTTTAGCAACAGAGTCGTAGAGAGTTGGAATAAGCTTCCTCAGGAAGTTATTGAAGCAAAGAATATTGAAATATTCAAAATTTTACTAGATGACCACTTCGGAGATTGTAAATATTTAATTTGTTAGAGAGCGATGAACATAGTTTGTTAGTTTTTTGTTGAAAGTTTTATGTTTTTGTTCAGGCGAGGGGTTCGCCCGTGCCTTATATAATAATAATAATAATATATTTTGTTATATAATATATCTTATAATAACTTATTAATTTAATAAAAAATTTATTATATATATATATATATATCTTGTAATATTATATCATATATTTTGTTATATCTTATAATATTTTATAGTGATGTATATTATAATTATTATAGATGCTTATCTTGAATTTTCTTATAACTTCAAGATAAACATCTTTTAAATGCCATCGTACTTTTGGATCAAGCAGAAGTGAAAAATGTTCAAATTCGTTTATTTTTTATTTTCCAAGGAATGCAGTCGAGTTGTTACGAATTAATGAAGGCATCGTAAAAGATCCATTCTCCGTAAAAATCACGCCAAAGTTTGTACTCAACATCTTGCATTCAAGAGAATTTTCATTTGCCAAATTAAGCATTATTTATTAACCGTCTTGTTTTGTTAACTTTAAAAATAATTAATTAAATTAGCTAAATCAATTTATTTACATTTATTTACGAACTTCAGGTGTCCCTTTGGTACAGATTTAACATCCAGTGTCAGAGAATCTACCATCAAGCTTTCTAAGATGAAATTATTGTCTCAAATTTAATACACAATTTTACTTATTAAATGAATATTATGAGTTATCAGCTGCCATATTAGCATCTGATTAAGATCTGGAAACTACCACAGCTGGTCCAAATTTCATTTGGCAGCCTATCAATATCCTCAACATATCCACATGTTGAAGTTCCACAGGAAGGTTGAATTTTAGTCTCCTTGTGGAATAGAGAGATGAAATTTTCTACTTGCCCAGCCCAATAACTCACACGATAGGCCCGTCTGGTGTGGCTTCTGCATTTAACTTTCTTTCTGCCCACCTATTAAGTATGCAGTCCGTGCAATGCAAATAGTCCGCCCCTTCTAAAATCTTAAAATTCACGTTGGCGGGTCGATTATCGTTTAAGAATAATCGTTATTGTTGAGGGAGCGTTGTATCGATTGTTACTGAAGCTAAAATGGCTCTCTCTGACAGACCTAAAGTTTAGCCCGCTAGTGCTCTTTATTGTTATGATTGTAAACATTATTCCTGGTAGTAGGTGAAACATTTTGGTTTCCTTTGATTCCTATCGTCGTAGAATTTGGCACAGTGCAAGCGGCAACAGTTATAACATCGTATACTTTCACAGTTATAATAATGATATGCTAATAAATGTCCTTTTTAATTCAACTTTCGTCGACTTGGCCCGCTCATGTGCATGGCTCCACCCTGGCCGAGCCGCGCAACCAGTGACGTGTTAAGAGGAGCTACGCTCAGTGCCACACATTCCCATCCATAGGGGTTGAATTTTGGAGGCGGGAGGAAAAGATTTAAAATTTAATCTGGAATTTTATACCAACACGAGTTTTTAATTTTACGTCCTGTGAGGCCACTGCATGCAACTTTCTGTTGTAGGACCACAAATAATATACTCGTACAGAGAGGAGACCAGATAAATTAATATCTTTAGCTCAAAAGACAATTGTCTCCCCGTGCCATGACGTGAAGTTACTGACATAATTGCTGCAGTTAACAAAGACGCCTCGTTGGGAGATCGATGGGGCAATCTTCTGTGAAACAAAATGGAATTTTGTTGAGAGTCGCTATTCGATCATTCGTTGTTGGTCCGTGGGGCGTGGATTGTCAATGACTGAGAGTCGTGTGCATTCTTGCATGTCGTTGGGAGTAGGATTAAGGAACTGGAACAGGTTCACCTGTTTCTCGACTTCACTGTGACCATGACAAACGATGCGCGAAGACAACAATGCGAAGAGGCTATTAAATGTCGCAAAAGGCAAAAGGAGTCTTCTACAAAACAGATTTTAGAATTCTATAGTCTTTTTAAAGCAGAAATTTAAGAAAATATTATTTTTGCGAAGGAAATTCTGGAGAGAAAAGTTTTCGAAAGCTTTAAATTTGAAAAAATTCCTTGATAATTTAGGAAAAATGAATTCTTGTCGCATGATAGTGATCTTAAGTGTTGCCATATTCTGGTACGATTTTACAGCGGGCGTGGAGTGCTTCAGAGCTTTCAAATCTTGTAGCGATCCATCACAAAATCTCTGCGCTTCTAAAAACTCCCCATTCCTGATGACTCCAGGGATAGAATTTCAGGTCCTCTACAGAGAGTTGAATCTGGTCGATAATAACGAAGGTTCCTGCTTCGGCGAACGCGTCTTAACACTCTGTTCTTGGATTTGCACTGGAAATGCTTCGTGCGTTGGGTTCAACTTTTTTTATTCGAGAGATTACCAAGATGGCGCCAATCTCTCGCAATACTGCCAATTATTCTCGGATTTTCCAAAGGATTACCATTATTCTAACAACTGCTCCTTCTTCACGGTAATTAATTTTAATAATACAGGCTGATCAATATTCAGTGTTATTCAGATAAAATTATATTGCAAGTTAATGCCATATTATGCATCGGCATTGCCACGGGTAGAAAGCGGCCCGCCAGTCTGCCTTCAAGAGATTGGGAATTGCCCGGTGGACAATTTTAGCCGGGGGCAGGGGCCGCAGCCGGCCCTGGAGTCACTACAAGTGACTGAGATTTGTTACGTAATGCCGAGAAAAAAGAAGGATCATCATCAACCGCATGATGTAAAAGATAGGCCTTCTACCACCTGAAATTTTCCCTCCCAAATTCGAGCAATTTAAAACCCCGGCTATGCCGCCGATATTGTACTGTTCGGATTCTCGTTATAGTTTTCTTGTTTATTTACGTTGATATTTAACAATAATTTATTAACAGACGTCGGCAAATGAGAGCGGCTGTTACACCTTTCGTTAGTAATTTGGTTACAATTGTGATCAATGAATAACTCATAAAGTATTAAATTAATTACAAGTAATTAAGGTTTCAGTTAATTAATAAATTCCATTTCATTTGATAAAACTTCAAACCAACAGATACGGACGATTTTCAAGGGCATTATAATTGCAATTATTATAAAATCTAATATTACTACATCGGCAGTAAAAATTCAAATTTACCAATTTTAGCGATAAAAGAATGGATCTTGATCCAACAGAGGATCAATGATTCCACTATTTTCAATCAAAACTGGATTGCTTTCAAGAACGGATTTGGAGATCGATTTGCAAACTTTTGGCTCGGTTTACAGAAAGTTTATGAATTGACGAGAGGAGTTTCGTACAGCATTAGGTTTGAGGGACTGACTCAAAACGGGTTGGTTAATAATCGACAATTGACAGAATAAAGTGAATAAATTGCCAACCTATAATTCCAAGCTAGCTTTTATTTGTCTTCTTTTAATCTGAATTCTCTAAAATATTGGAGCCTCTTACATTTAAGGCATAATTTAATACCAAACTGAAAATTGTCATCTTTTTAACCAAAGAGGGCTTTTAAGAAAGGAAGTTTGCAAGAGCAAGTTGGCTCAGAGCAATTCTTCGAGTTTCAGAGCGGCAATTCTGTAGCCAGCCTGCACTGCCCTCTGGGAATGATGTCGAAAATCGCTTCTGCAGCAATGCACAGGATGCGCTACATAAACGAACGACATTGACACGGTATTCTTTGGTGTTGCAGATTGTTTTTTGTGGACGAATATTCGTCATTCATCATTAACGACGAAGGAAGTGGATACTCGATATTCGCGAGCGGATACGTGGGAAACAATACCAACTTCATGGACTTTGCAGTCGGCGGACTCTTAACAGCCAAATGCAACGCAGCCAAGTTTTCAACTTTTGATATCGACAACGACCTGAATATCCTGGAAAACTGTGCCATGACCCATTCTGGTGGCTGGTGGTACCACAGCAAGTGCGATACCACCAATTTCAACGGATTATACTCGAAATTCTTTAATGTTCTCACTCGCTCTCAAACCGTTCAGCCGCTGAAAAGCTCCAGAATTTTTGTGAAGGAGAATTAACGGACGAATAAATGAATGAAGATTTATTTCGAGATTTGACAGGATGCAATCGTGTTAACATTATTTCGTCAGTCTACATTTTTAAGCAGTTTCGTTAAGCTTTTGCATATTATCAAGAACGTAATTCGTTGAAATATAAACTTAAGACCAGGGAAAAACAAGCGTATCTTGTTTCTTTAAAAATCACAGCAGCACAAGTTTAGTTACAACTTAGGTTGTGCGAAGAAATAGCTTAATTTTATGTTTCAATCTCCGACATTTTCGTTGGCAAGATTCAAATTTAGAAAATGTTTACGTTCTGGACAACAATGCTAAACGTTTAAAAAAAAGAAAGATACAATAAATTCAATAAAATGGCTTTAATAATTTTATAATCTTATGTGATAGCCTTTTAAACATTTGTAAATAAATTAAGAAAATCTGTACAAATATTGTATTTGTTGTTATTGTACTTTTACTATTTGCTTATAATGACACCATAAATTGACCGTGATTTGCTCACACGAGCTTTATGAGTTTTGTCACATGACGTATTGTCATTTAAACAAATAAATTGTCAAGAACAATAAATAATCTCAACAGGATGCAATAAAAAACAATTTATTTTTAAATCCTGACCCATCGAAAACGACGAATCCGAGGGCTTTTGTACCGACTTGAGTTTGGTCTCAATGCTTTCTTTATTGAATTCGTCGGCTCCTCAGAATTTCTCCAGAGTTTTCCCGGTTTTAAGCGGCCCATAAATTATAATAATTCCAATTTATGCATGGAACATCACATCCCTCTAAGGACACTTTTCCAAATAGGAGAAAAAATGAACGCATCCACAGAGAGCTTCTGTGAAGTTCTTCAGTTTTTTTTTTCTGGATGCATTTCCATTCCTTCCACGAACGGAATGAAAGGCAAAGTCCCACGTAACCTTCTGGAATTCCGCCCCACATTTTATGGACGTTGGATGTGTTTCAATCACCGAAAAGCTATTGAGCATTTCTAAAGGTGGATATTCTAGAGCAGTTTGGCAGAGGGGGAAGGACCGTGAAAAATGTATTTAAATATTCAATTTAAAAGTTAATTCTATCTTTTCTAAAGCTATCGTTGCATAAGTAGTGAGCGAAAACATTAATTAAGCATTTCAGAAATCTTCTCGTGAAACAATTTGACACAAAAAACGTGAATAAATGTCCTTGGATGAAGAAAACGAAGCGAGACATGCGGACGTAACTTAATTCTTGGCAAGCAAATTTTATTTTGCCTTTGACGAGGTGAGTCATCCGTGTTGTGTTAAACTTGAAGCAACTTTTGTTTATTTTATGCCGCCAATAAAACTACAAATTTTTGCCAGAAATTTTAGTTGTCATAATTAAACTTGACTGAAATAAGAGCAGAATAAATGTCTGATTTAATAAATAAAGAAGTATTCGTGAAACACGTTTGAAAAACATGTCGGATGAAAATCTACTCAATTTTAAGACGATCCGTTGAAGTTCAATTGCTAAGGATAATGGATGAAAGCTGAAAGTTTGCATAACCTCTGGAATACAGTGCGTGAAAGATAGCCGATGTTCAGTCAAGTTGAAAAATTTAAGCTTCAGGTATAAAAACGCGCTTGGAAAAAGTTCGTAAGTTTTTAAAATTCTTGGCGACTTCCTAGCAGAAGGAAAATAATTATTAAGAATAAAACGAAATAAAAAAAATTTATATTTTAAATTTGCGCGAACTCCATTAGATTATTAAACGAACGAGATAAAACTGAAAACATCCGATTGAACTTCTTATGGCGTCGTCTCGTACGGCAGACGATGGACGCAGATAAATGCAGCGTTCGTGCATATTGCTTGTTAGTGTGGACTCGACTGGATTAACATTTCAAGTATGATGGGGATGTCAAGTACATACATAAAAATATGATATAAATGCTGTGAAATATTTGGCCTTCTAGACAGCCAACGCAGAAACACGGAGAACTGCGAAAGGTTTTGATCGATTGCGGAAAGTCCTAGTAGCGATTATCAAATAGAACGGCTCTGTAACGATCTGTAAAATTCCACTGTTTGGATTGAGAATGAGAAAGAGATGAAAGGAGACTAAAGGGATTGAAAATCTCAAAGCACTCTTAGAGGGAAGTGGTGCTTGACAGACTTCATTGATTTGGAGTGTCGTTTGCTATGACGACAGAAAGCAAACATCAAGATGGAAAAAGGGAGGTAGCAGGTGCTTTTTTGTTCGTTTTTTTTTCTCCAGAAAACGCTGTTCATGATGAAATGATTTCTCATTCGATTCGTGAGTAAAGGTCGCCATATTTGCACGAAAGTCCGACGCTACATCGAAGCGACTCTAAAATCGTCTCAGCGAATACAAATTTAATCCGATTGTCCTGTAAAAACGATGAAACTAGTCAAAACGAAAGTAAAATTTAAGTCCATAACTGCAGCGCATCTGGCTCTACTATTTGCCAACGGTATACAATGCGCTGAGATTAAAAGGGGAGCTTTTTATGAAATGCTGAGAATTGCTAGAGAGTTTGTAAGTATCGATTGTGGCGGTGGCCACGTTTTGTTTTACAAGGTATGAAGGGTTTTTAGGTTCAATTTGGGGTTGTTTGGCCCTTGGAACGCGCGTGCAAAAGGAACCCTGACGTACTTTGGATAGAAGGAACATGAAAATAACTCACAAATAGTTAAGATCTACAGTGAAAGTGTGCTCGAATAACGAAAGAATAATAATGAATTTGATAATGAATTTTAAATCAAACCTCTTAAACACATTGTCGATCGTCATTGGTCTGAAATAATCTTAACTCAATCGAGATGAGGATAGGGAGATGATAATGTTACGCGCAATGTTAACAAGGTGTCCAAAGTTTGACGTTAGCTACGTGAAGTTTGGTGATTGGGAAGATATGCAGAGAGAGGAAGGAAGAGAGAGAGAGAGCGAGAGAGAGAGAGAGCGGGACAAAACATACTTCGAAGGTGTGGAAATAACATCTGCCAATTCAAACGGGACACAATAACAATGCCGAGCTCTTTGATACTAAATCGTCCGGTATCCATGCCCGGCCTTCGTACTCCAGCAGCTTCCATGACGGCCTCATTAACAGCTCCACCGGCTATCGAATGTCGCAAGGATTTGGGGTACGACGACCACAGAGATGACGAATAGGTAGAGGGGACGTCCGGTTGTTTGGCGAACCGATCCGGAGGGTCTGGGTTCGTTGGAGTTCGGTTTGCACGGGAATATCTTTTTGTTCTCCTGACCGTATCCATCGCCTGCAAAGGAAATGAAAGACATGACCGAAAGAGGAAAGTAAAAGATGGACGTATGATGTTTCTTTTATTTCAGTTGGTCCTACTCATGACAATGTAAAAACTACGTCGCGTGATGTTTGGCAATTCCTCTGAGGATGCCTAACGTTCCCGGACCGCTACTGATGCAGTGAAAGTGTTCCGTGTAAGCCAACAACAATGGACTCGACCTCCAACGTTTCTTTTAAAAAGCGGTTTTTGCAATGGTTAGCAGTGCAAAGGATTATATGACGCTTTGTAAATGCCTAATCTTTTATTTTAGATCCGACTGCTTTGTAAAGCATTGAAGGCTGCTTTGGAGGATAAATAGAAACAAATCGCTTTGCACTATTTTCTCGCAGATTTTTAAAGATAAAATGATTTTTCAGATACCCTTCGCGATGAACGTAATTCTTATATTGTGTTGTGATTGATTGAACAATGCTTTTTTGGGTGCTCTCGTGAGGCCCAAGGGTGAGACATCTCGCGATGGCATCACTGATTAGTGTCCCGTTGTTGAAGCGACATCTTTAATCGCTTAGCTAAGAATCGGACCGTTTAATAAGCAACAATAGCAGCAACAAACATGTGCTTTTCAGAACTTTAATTTGCTTTTTTTCTCTCGCAACAAATGCCAAGGAATTTAACAATGGGAGTTTAACTCTTTCTTAAGCCGAAAGAGTTATTAGTAAAGTATAGTTTTTTTTACTGCTTATTATTGACATTTAACTATTTTTAATACTTGTTACCAGACGGTTGTTGTTGTTGTTATTATCAGTTTCGTTATCGTTATTTCGACTTCATCAAAGCCTCTTATTTCGCAAATCTAATGTGATGACAAAAACACGAACAAGGCATTTATTGTCTCCATAGATTCTTACGTGCGGTCGTACTTCTGTTGAAACGTTTTCCATTTGTTCAAATTCTAGTAAGTGATTCTTAAAATTAGAAATGCTTTGCACCTTCATCGATTTAATTGGGCGTGGGAGGTTAAATATATTGTTATAACAAGGTTTTCATTGTGAAACACAGACTAAAGATAGAAACATCAATAAATTGATTCGTTTTTCCTTAGAAATTTTTGATGCTACTAGAATGCAAATGTACTTCGTGTACCAAATGTACTACTTGTTAACCATTTGCATAATGCTTCCACGTCGGGGAGCAACTCGGGTTAGAGTGGGGTATGCGATGAACGATGATGCGATCGGGAAGTGCATCGACTTCCGGGTACAGATAAGACAATGGATCGGCTAAATACAAATTCGTTTACAAACTACAATCAATTTTAAAGTTGTTTTCGTATGAGCCTAGTTCAATTATCATCCTTAAATTTGTGTGGAATTCACGTTATGTAACTTTCAAAAATTTCGATCTGCCTTTTGCCTAAGCAAGGTATGGTGCTCGGCAAAGCTAACTGGTCTACTAATTAAGGATTATTTCTCTGAAGTTATTCCATGCTTCTCAGTTTAGTAATTGTTAAGTTATGTCGTGAATAAATGAAATTATCAAGAAATTGCATTCTCTCGCTAGATAACCAATTTAGTCCTTAGTAAGACTTGTAGACTTAAATATTTCGAATCGGAAAAAGTTAATCTTAAATTCTAATTTAAATTAAAAAAAAATTTCCTATCCAGAAATCTTTTCCCTTTCAAGATGAACGGCAAAAATCGAAGTAAAAAATAAATAAAATACAGCAAAAAGACATTACTGAGCAGGTTTGGCAAATAGGTATTCCAGAAGGCGCATTCTCTTATCCGTGGACCTTTTCCTACTGCTCTCCATTTGTTCGAACTGTCCAAATATTTTGTGTTCAGTTCCAAATATTCCTGGTGGCTTATACTGTGCAGAGGCCATTCGTCGAGCGATACGGCACCGGGGCTTGTGTTCGGATTCCTTTAAAAATACAGTCACTGCATAGGTTAGAAGATTTGACGGATCAAGAGTTTAGGGTAGGTATATGTTAAAAGCTGTAAAAACGCTAACTTAAATCCCTAATAACTCTTCTGTAAAAGTATTTGAATAGCATATATTGTAAAGTCACATTTTCTTCCATAAACCATTTAGAGAGAAATCCACGTAAGACCGACACGTTTAAAATGTCATAGTCGTACCGAAGCATGCGATGAGTATCTGAATTACATTAATTTATTTTAATATACTCACCCAGTCTTGGCAAAATTGCTCCAGTAAAGAATTATTTTCTTGCTCAACTCCTGCTCCTCGTAGGTGTAATTGTTCTTCCACTTGGTGACTTCACTGAACATGAAGAGGATCTCATCACCGTGGAGGACACCCATCCACTCGGGCCAGAAATGATTCTTTATACGTTGGGTGAAATAGTAAGAGTAGACGTCTTGACCGGCAGACGAGTAAGCGCGAGCAAAGGTATTGAGAGGGCAAATGAACTGACTGTCAGATACGGCCATGTCCAGAGCGTAAATGTTCTTGTCCTCATCATCCAAATCAGACCAGGGTGTGTATTGAAACTTGACGGCCTCCAATCCTCGCTCAGGCATGTTGATTGGATATTGAGGATAGTAGAAGAACAATTTCGTGAGACTAGACGTATAGTCGTCACGGGTCATTGATTTCCAGGTCAGGTTGAATTGGGAGTCGAGCTCGTACATGAGGAAGAAGGACGCCTCGTTAGCATTGCTTCCGATTAGGATGGGACACTTTTTAAATTCCCTTCTCTCCAACAACTTGATCGGATCATCTGGGACAAAGACACCGTCCACCACCGGTATGAAGGGGAACTGCATGATGTTCCTCGTCACCCACTGGTATTCCACTATGGCTTTGGCCGTCACGGACTTCATGCAATTCATCGCCTGAGGGATGTCTGGTATCTCGCCCTCCTTGGTCACTGCACATCCGAGCAGTTTAACGAATTCAGTGCCTCTATTTTGTGCCTCGAGCATAGGAATGACAGCCCAGGGCATGTTTGCCGTTCCACTTTGCATGATCGCCCTGTGGAATTTGTCGTGACTCAGAGGTGACAGAAGATGTAGACTGACGCTGACTGCCCCTGCACTTTCTCCGAAAATCGTTATGTTGTCAGGATCTCCTCCAAAGAAAGCTATGTTGTTTCTGATCCACTCGAGGCTCATTAGCTGATCGTAAAGGCCGACATTAGGAGGTGTCAGAGGGTCTTTCAGAGTTAAGAATCCCAGCGCTCCCAATCTGTAGTTGATGGTGACGACTATCGTGTCGCTCGTCACTGCCAGATACTTGCCGTCGTAAACATCCAGGTAGGAGCTGCCGCTATAGAAGCCACCTCCGTATATCCACACCATGACGGCCATTTTGTTCGAGCGAGAGTATATCTTATTGCTGGAGGAAGTTGTCGATTGGACAGATTTCGGAACGTAGACGTTGAGATACAGGCAATCCTCGCTCGGAGGCGTCAGAGGATTCCACATATTTGAGCCCCTGAATTCATTTCCAAAGTACGTGTCGTTGAGCTGCCAGCAAGGGTTCGGCGATTTAGTGGCATTGTAGACGTAATTCCATCTTTCTGGAGGCTGCGGTAAAGCAAAGCGCAGGTGACCGACCGGTGGTTTGGCAAATGGGATCCCCATGAACACGTCCACGGTTCTGGAGAGAGAAGGAAGGAAGTGCTTGAGACCTTTGACTCTGCCGTAGTTGGTGAAGACGATGGGACCGGAATTCCTCATGGAATCCGTGGAGGCTCTTATCGGGCGACTGTAGCAGTTGGCGACCGCAAAGGAAATGAAAAGAATGTGGAGGATGGGCAGTTTGGACGACATCGTGTTAAAATAACGGCGCAAAGTGGAAGGGAGGACCCGCTGAAACATCTTTATCGTCTGCCGGCAGCTTGAAGTGCATTGTTCGACCTGATTAAGGAAATTAACGAAATGCTTGATTAGATGTTTTGTAGTTGGTTATCCATTTATAATAATTCTATTCGAATGAAACATTTTATTGCCGTGAAATAAGTGCTAAGTGTTTGAATAGATAGTAGTGATGTTATTTCGATTAATTGCAACTTGAAAGTTGTTTGAGTTTTTAAATTTTTAAATTTGGATTTTAATACTCTGAGAATGCCGCGTCCTTTTGAATAAAATTGCAGGATCATTCGTACAAATGTCAATGAAAACGTTTTCCTTTAACTTAGAGTATTTAATGGTCCGAATTTAATTATTTACACAAAAATAATTTTTTCAAATTTTGCGAAATTTTCATTAAAGACACTCAATTCATTTAAAATAAGATAGATTATTAAATTCGAGAAGAATTATGCATAATTTGCAAACAATTACGAAAAAAAAAAGAATTTATGGATTCTCGCATGAACTTTCAAATATGATTTTGCACAACCTACCCATAGAATAACCTTTTATGAAATCGAAAAGGTTTAGAACAAATTGCTTTCCACAATTTAATTTTCAAGTACAATGGCAGGCATTAAAGTGCATTTCAGCAGATTAAAGTCTTATTTAATAACCCCTCATAAATGAAATAGGAAATTTTTCAAAAATATCTTTTTTCCATCAAATCTCTCCAAGGAATAATTTAAAAAAAAAAGACGAAGAAAGTCCCTCTAAAGAAAAGATTAGAATTTCAAACAAAAAGAGTCCCTATTTTCTGGCTTCTTGAATGATAATGTTTTCCTTCCTTTCTATTCATTTCAACGAGTTTTTCACACTAGAAATAAAATTAATAAATATATTTTTAAGGTAGAAATGGGACCGGAATATAAATGACTTATTTTTAGCAAAAAAATTCATTTAAATTCCATCTTAGAATTTCAAAATGCAAGACTTCTGTGTCATAAAACATGCCGAGTATCGACTAGGTGTTTGTTTGTCATACTTGAAGAAATTGCTGTCCGGTCCGTGTTTTTTATTCTCACAATACTCTCGCTTTCTGAATAGCAATAATTATGATAATTTTGCCAAATATTCTCGACAAACACCGTCAATTTGGAGATCGTCAGTTTGTCATTTGTCAAGTTTGACCCTCAAAATGACAATATTTAGTTTGGCAACTATGAAAGTTATTTTGCTGGGGATTTTCTGCTATTTGCCGAGCTATTTCAAGAAAATCTGTAAAAAGATTATTTCTGTGAAATTTAAGAAAACTTTAAATAAAATACGCCTTTAGACATTAAAGCGAATTATTTCGATAAAATAATATTATTGTAACCTGATAAGGGATTCTCAATCGCGATGTTCGTTATCGAATGTTTTTGAACATTTTAAAATGGATCTTTTTTGAAAAGAAATAATTTGATTACATTTAGTTCTTCAAATTGTTTGCAATAGAATTTTCCGCTAAGCACTTTTTGATTTCAACGGACCATTTCCTATTAATTATATTTACATTGATCTTTTAAATTCTCGAAAGTCATTAGACGTTGTGACCGTCTGCCTGTCTTTGAACATTTCCGAACACGTGCTCGTACAAAACTGGAAAAGTAATTAATAAATATAAATAGTTGTAAAATTTAATCAAATAATTGATGATTCATAAAATTATAAATAATTTGTAAAATTCGAAACTAAATGTTCATAATAATTTTAGGACCAATTAAGTAAAGGAGGTCATAATTACAGATGTTATTGATTTTGTCGTAATTTGCCGTAAAATATTCACCGCATTATGTTAATGTGTGATTGTGATAAGTTTGTTAAGTCGGTAAGTTATAACATTTCGTTTTTTTACTATATATCTTTACAACATCACAAATACCGCCTTCAACGATACACATAAATGTATTAATTCCTATCACTAACTCAATCTTATCTTCACCAATAGACAATTTGTCTCTGGAATATGACTTATAACCGGAACTTTGAAATACTTTTGAGGAAATAAAGTAAAACTCTTCACAAAATCCAAAGTAAGCCGAAACTTAATGTACAAGCTGATATAATTTTAATCAGATAATGCTTTTGTTCTACAGCAGTGATGCTATCAAATTTAGGCTTTGAATATGAATAAATATGGCGTTCCACTTGTCGGTCAGTCGTGGGAACAGGTTATTGAAAGCCATATTTCTTGCCATTTCTTTGTTTTATCTCAATGATAAATGTGTTATACATTCAAGTCTCGCTACTATGCCACCCGTCAGGACCGAGCAAAAATGGCATAATAGCGAGAGTGGCATAGTAGCGAGATTCGACTATATTTGTAACTTCTCGCAAAACACTTATATAATTGCTCAGAATATTGTGTCCTTTTTCGAGTGCTTTTCGTTTCTAACATTTGAGGTCAAGGAAATGATTACTGAAGACATTTTTATCATTTATTGATTAAAGAAGACATTTATCTTCAATTATTGAAACAACTTTCAATTGAATTTAATTGCGTTTCAGTACTCAAGGAACTCTGAATATGGTCTCGCTGGTCTCGCTATCATCCAAATCAAGGTCACAATAAAAGCGCTTGTAACAATTATAATAATTATAACTGTTCTTATAACAATTGTTAATTATAACAATTATAATTGTTCTCCTATAATTAACCGTCCAATATTGCCATCCAATATTCCTGAATTACTTTATGCGATTTTGCACTTTTTCTTTCTGCTTCTTTCACTCCAGAAACCGACTTCGCTCCGAACATACAAGCAAAAACAGACTGAAAATTTCCCTCCATAATGGGAATAGAATCCGTACAGAGACCAGTACTGGATAGATTGGTAAGTGTTGACCATCAGACCAACAAAGGAAGGTTGGAATCCAGAATCATTCGCATGGGACTATGAATTGAAAAAGTGAGTTCCTCTCCTCTTTGGATACGGATGATCCTGCGATGCTTATTTGTTCCGTAATCGCGTGTCGATTGTCACTTTAATTCCAATGGCAGTGACCTCTGCAATAACGCTGGATGTCGATACATCTCAGCTTCTGATTCTATTTTTACGCGCAAATTTTGGGCTATTATTCCGGAAATAAATAACAGAATAAATAAAAAAAAATTGTTCCAAAATAGAAGTTACATTTCAGTTATGAAATTTCTAATCTCAGATATTTTCCCCAATTTGTCTCTTCAATTTCCGTCCATTTCCGATCCTCGATAAGCTTAAATGGAATTGATAATGTTGTTATCATCATGTCAAAAGTTAATCTCTCTTTCTTTTATCTCGTTTAGGAAACATTTAAGAACGCTTTCAAATGTTTATCTTGCAAATGTTAATTTAATTCAAGTTATAGCGGCATAAAAATATGTCTATTTGCCACAAAAATACTCTTATTATTATTATTATTATTATTATTATTATTATTATTATTATTATATTCGTGTATTCTGCCTTCTATGACTCTTGGGTTTGTATATCATGAAATGTTTCGAATTTGCGTTTTCCTTTGACACGGGATTATTAACAAAATTGGGACCTTTCTTTGTGGACCATTAATATTGATGCCTCTCAGTCTTTAGACATTTGTCATGTGATTTTTTTTTATTATTTTGTGTATTTATGATTGAAAATTTGTCTCAAATGATTTATATTTCGAACCTGTCCGCAGCTCGCAAGAAATTCCAAAGGGGGCGTGGCTCGCCAATCCTACTGGGGCTAAGCTTGGGACATACATTTATTACTCTGTAATTATGTAATTTAAATAATTATAAATTTAATACATATAATTATAATTACTCCGTAATTATTTCTTTCTGATACATGTTTTCATGTTGCAGACAGAAGAATAATTATTTAAGTTCTGCTCATAAACTGTTTCAAACAATACTTGTTGAAACAATGTTTAATAACAATTATATATACTCTTATAAGTGTTTTAAAGTAGGTATTCAAACGAAAGATGCATTTATAGCCAAAAAACGATCATATAAACGTAATATAAATAATTTGTCAGCACAACACAAAAAGGTTATTCATGGAGATGAGTTGATTGACTAAACTCTTGTTGCGGAAACTTATTATTATTATTATTATTTACTTAAACTCCACAATTATTTATTAATTTTGGCGCATCTTTTATCAAACAGTTGAAATCAGTGCACGCAACTTTGGTTCAGGGACATTGTAAAGTGACTTTTTGTCCCTGTAGCTCATGCGCATGGCGATTATAAATGATATATTATTGTTATTATTATTATTATTATTATTATTATTATTATTATTATTATTATTATTATTATTATTATTATTGTTATTACTATTATTAAGTCTTTTTGTCAATAAAACATTTTTCTGGGTGCATCAAAGATTGAATTCTAAATGCTAAATTGTAATAAAGATAATTTTAATGATTTATTTATTAAAATAAATTTTTTAAAATTTATTTATTAAAATAATTACAATAACGAGTTTGTCTTCAATTGTGTCTCTCAGTCTGTGCTCGGATCTTATTAAAGACTTATTATCTTTCTGTTATGGTATTGATGCTGGAAACTCCTCCTCGGAGCTTTCCGACAGGGATCCTCAGAGAAGGTCCCCCATCTTCGAACGTTTCGGCCCTTTGAAACCCCTGACGTTCTCCGGGGGTGGGCCGCATCCGGTGATCAGCCGGATGTCCCTGTCGGTTTCCATGTGCGGACTCAAAAGCTTAGGCTTTGGAAGGCTCTCATTGGCCTCTTTATGCCATCACGTGCCAGACTGGAGCGACTACTGAAAGCTCTCGTTGGCTTCTTTCGTCGCTGCACTCAGTCGCTGAAGCGACGCCACCTGGCCCCTACAAGGTGGCTTCTTTCTGTTATGGTATTATATTATATTACGTTACATGATATTATACTATATTACAGTAATACTATTACACTCACAGGATCATAACATGTTTCAGCTACAAATCTAATTTAAATTATTGAATTATTAAATTAGTTAATATTACAAATATAATAATAATAATAATAATAATAATAATAATAATAATAATAATAATAATAATAATAATAATAATAATAATAATAATAATAATAATAATAATAATAATAATAATAATAATACTTAATAGCGATAATAAAGCGTTGCATGCGACAACAGTACAATAAAAAATACAACAAGGAGACATTTTCCTTTATTGATTAAAAAAATTGTAATCCCGCAAACCCCAGCGTAAAGAGGTCCCGCTGTTGTCCTGGAAAAAGTAATTGGAGAGGGACTTTCCTCCTTTCCTGGAAGAATTAGCAATCATCTCATTGTTCGGCACCACTTCAAACAACAACAGCAACAACAACAGCAGCAGCAGCAACAATAACAACGACGATGACGTTGACGATGATACAACAGCAGCAACAATAACAACAATAACGACGACGACGATAATACAACAACAGCAATAATAATAATAATAATAATAATAATAATAATAATAATAATAATAATAATAATAATAATAATAATAATAATAATAATAATAATAATAATAATAATAATAATAATAATAATAATAATAAAAATAATAATAACAACAACAACAACGACGACAATTGATGCGTTGTGACATCATCACGAGATCTGTTATGGTAATAGTCGTTTCAGAGTGTTTGCTATTCTTTCGACTAAACGATCAGAATGAGCGATAATGCGCTTGATGATGACGACGATTGACGTTTAACAATCCCACGTGGCGCCATCTTTTCTAAAGCAGTTCATCTTATTTGGTACCGTTGATTGTAAACCGATTTTAATCGTGAAAGTGAAATATATGAAAAAATATTTTAATAAATGTTTTAAAAATAAATATTTAAAACTGCCCAAAGAACATTGTAGCATTATAATATTAGACCAGCGAAAGAAAAAAATTCGATTAGAGGCCTTAGTAATGATGATGATGATGATAGTGATAATAATAATAATAATAATGATAATAATAATAACAATAATAATAATAGTAATAATAATAATAATGATAATAATAATAATAATAATAATAATAATAATAATAATAATAATAATAATTTTATGATGATGATGACGACGACGACGATGATAATAACACTAACACTGCCGGCGTCAATAATTCAGTTCGCATTTCCTCTACCGAGAAGTTTTGAAAAGACGTTGAGTGCATTTAAATGATTCAGAAATAATTATTTTAATTCTGAGACTTTCGGTGTTCGGAGGAATTCATTTTTGGTCTGAACAGTTTTGACCAGCGTGATTACAATCGGAATTGTCGTTGTCGTCATCATCATCATCATCGTCATCATCATCGTCATCATCATCATCATCGTCATCGTCGTCGTCATAGCGATCGTCATCATCACAATCATCGTCACCAATACTACGATCATTATCATCACTATTAATAATCAGCATCACCGCCCTCGTTATATTTATTACTCTCTCCTCCCTCTTTCTTTCCGATAAATTATTTGTTTATTTATTTATTTATTCATTCCATCTGAACTTTCGTATCATTATTTCCACATCCCCACGATGTGTTGTTAATATTTATTGAAGTTATTATTACTATTATTTATTATTATTATTATTATTATTATTATTATTATTGTTATTATTATTATTATTGTTATTATTATTATTATTATTATTATTATTATTATTATTATTATTATTATTATTATTATAATGCAATAAACAGACAACATTACAGTCGTAATTCTTGTCGTTACGTGGTGAGGAGATGATGGGGTCATCGTGAGGATTTTTTTTGTTTCTTTCTGATTTATTAACTCCATTTCTACGAGGGACTTCCTGCCGACTTTCGACTTTCGCTTTGGGCCTTCTCCTCCTCGTCGTCGTCATCGTCATTAATATCGCTATCGTCATCATCACCATTATATGATTTCATATGTCGTTATCTTCTCCATAATCATCGTCGTCGTTATCACCATAAGGATCATCATCATCATCACAGCTGGAGATTAATTCCAGATAGTAGTATCGTGTAGAGCCACCCGTCTGAAGTGGTATTGCATCGGAAAGAACTGTTCCTTCTCAGTTGTCCTGCAACCGAATTGCAGTCTTTTGAAATATGAACGACTAGATGGAGACTGAGATTACAAAACGAGCATCGAACGAAAGACCCCTGGGTCCACTCTGCAGACGACGAGGAGAGGCAGGGAGACGACAATAAAAGAGCAAATATGAGACCCCATGCTTTATTGACAACTTTCGAACCTCAATGTGTACACTTCTTAGACTGGTGCACTGCGAAATCACAACCACGTCCACCGACACCACAACCGCCGAACGCATTTACAGACATCATCGCTATCATGCCGTGGCCCTCATTTCCAGCATCATCATCGTCGTCGTCTTCATCTTCATCGAAAACAACAACAACAACAACAACAAACGCTCTCTCAACTTCCAGGCACCGTGAATCATCCCTAACACTTCCATGAAACAAGGAAGGATGGAAAGAGTATTTCGTGTTCGCGTGATGATGACGACGACGACGATGATGAAGATGATGACGAAGATGACGACGATGATGACGACGAAGATGTACACACTTCCAAACAACCCAGTTAGTTCAATCTGTTAAGTGGAAAGCAATTAATTCTGACTTAATTCCACGGTTCCAATCAATCTCGGATTAATGTGCTTTAAAAGAAAACATTATTATTCGGAATTTATGGGAAATCATTCAATTCTAATAAAAGTACAGCACAGAAACATGCGAAAATAAGCAGTGAATTGATTTATTCATTCATTTGGTTAACCAGCCAGTCAGTTAGTGAATTAGTCAGTCAGTCAGTTAATAATTATTAACTATTGCATCTGTCTCGGAATGAAATCGCTCGAGACAGCAAAACAAAGTCCAAGGAGACAAGGCAGATGGCACTTTAGTCAACGCTGACAAAATATGATCGACGAGACGACAGAACAGGAAAAAAAGGTAACAAAAGAAAAACAAAAACAAAAAAAAAACAAAAGAAAAATTGGGAGAAAAGAAAACATACTTGCACGTAGCGAGGCTGACGATGACGTATGAGAATGAATGAAGACGATGGCGACGACGACGACGATGATGATGAGGACGATGACGACTACGACGATGGTGATGACGACGATGATGACATTGATGGGTAGAAAGGAGCTATGTCGATGACAAGCTTGTTAATAACGACTCAGTCTCCGACAGTAAATCTAATAGCAGCGCCCACAGCCGGCTACACTGACGGCGCGTAGCGGAAAATTCGATTTGAAAAGGAACAGTCGTTCGTTCGATAGATGGCGCCTGATGTCGACGCTGCACGGATGGACGCCTCGACCTCTTCCAGCGCTACCCTTCGGCTTGAGTAACGGCGCCTAATTTCCAATCGATGGATGTTTAATAGCGCTATTGTTTAAATACCTCTGAATGATGATGATGATGATCATCATCGTCGTCGTCGTCATCGTCGTTATGTCGCTGTTGTCGTTGAAGTTGACATTGTTATCATGACATGCATTTCTCCTTGTTGTCATAACGAATGAAGATGATTTCATGTGCGATGACATTTCACCAGTTAATTCACGATGTGAGGACAATCAAATATTTGTCGTCTTAGAATATTTGTCAAATAATAATAATAATAATAATAAAAAAGATAATAATAATAATATTAATAACAATAATGATAAATCAATGGTTTTCCTAATATTATTACATTAAGTTCAGAAATATTTTTAAACATTTAAAATGATCCTCACATCTAACATAGTCACACGAAAGAATTATCATCCTCTGAAGCATCAACAATTCACATGAATAACCATACGAAGCGTAATAAAAATATTTTAAATTATATTAAAAATAATTTTAATTTTAATAAAAATAATTTAAATTATATTAAAAATAATTTGAAATTTTAATAAAATACAAATTCGCCATGAAATTGTGGAGGCAATTATTTGAGATACATAATGTGGTCGAATGGTAAAAGGAATTTCTGATGGCATTTTGTTTACTTCATGAATATTTATTCTCGTGAAATCGATGATGAGCTGACGCGAGGGGAAGGAGAGAATATTTATTTTTAATTTCCAAAAGTAAATTTAGACGGAAATTAGAAATTAATTGAACGTTATTAAATTATTAAAATATTATTTTCATTTTCCTAGACTTTTATCTAAACATTAATATTTGATTAATATTAAATATAATGAATATTTACGCAAGTCTGGCATTTCGCAAATGTTAAAAAGTCACAATCGTTTAAAAGTTACAAATCCCTTGCTCCGGTGAAAGCCAAACAACACGAGCAGGGGTTTCAACTCACGAAATCCATCTTAAGAGCTTCTTTCGGGAAAATTAATTTCCACGCTCGGAAAGATGGATGCCTCTCCTGAGAGGATTTACACTTCGCACTACCATGTCGGATTTTTTTTTTTTTGTAAGAACTTTTCCGCTTGGATGAACACGTTTTTGGTACTGACCATTCATTGGGATTAATGATTTTGTCGTAAAAAAGTGCTAAATTTAATTCTAAGTTTCGCTAAATTATATTTTGTAATATTTTGTAGGTTTATCTCAAACGTTTTGTGAAAACCACGTCATTGTGTCTGATTATAATTATATAATAATAATAATAATAGTAGTAATAATAATAATAATAATAACAATAATAATAATAATAATAATATAAATAATGTATAAAGAAAATATTAGAAATATTATAAGAGTAACATAAGGAATTATTATACGTACCACTAGAAGTACTATATACATATGTTATATTATAATACCTCACATATTCTTCGATACAATTCCAACAAATTAATTTCCTAAAATACATCTTTCACGAGTAATTCCTGGAAGAGCAAGAGAAAATTGAAAGCAATAATAATAAACGGAGTGAAGGAGAATGAATGAATGAAGTCTTGGGTAGGCCTCATCAGAGGACATCCTTGAAAATATTGATCAACATTTTTTGCGATGTGTCTGTAGGGGATTATTTTACAGCCATTATCAAACTCTAATACCATTTCTTTCATCTTCCGTTCTTCCATTTTTTCGGAAATCGTTTATTATTATTTTTTAAATAATAAATAATTTTAAATAATATGAACATCATTTAGGTTATGCCATTTGGTACAAAAAAAGATACTCATTCGCTAACGAATGCCGTGTTCACGTAAGTGCACAGATTCACGTATATAAGTTATATTTTATAAATAATAAAATAAATTTTATCAATATTTTATAATTTATTATATCCATGTTTGTCGATTTACCAATAGTTCAGTAAAGGACGATAATGAGAATTCAAATTTCAAATTATGTCGACCATACTTATTTATTCTTAAGCTCGATTTCAGCTATCATCTTCCTCCATTATGCACTTTAAATTGCAGTCTGGAAAAATATTCTTAAACTCCAAAACAAAAATTATAATAAAATAAAATAAAAATAAAATAAAAAATGTTTCGAACGCCTGGAAATAAAATGCGTAAGGAAAACTCGGTATTTGAGAGAATGATGGAGGCCTGGAGATTGTATTGATAGTGGATCAAGCCCTGGATTCCCATGCAGAAGCAGGAGTGCATAGATAAAACAGCGCGCATCGATCCGGCAAAGATTCTAAAATTCCAGGCACGCATGGGAACATGTCCCCCTCTACTAATTATCGCCTGCCTCGACATTTTTCTGATGCAATCTCTGAATGCAATTTTTGACGCCGCGTCCCGGGAATCCCCAGGATTAACACGCAAGGGTTTTTCTTCTTCTTCTTTAAAAAATCCCCACAAGAAACTGAAGAAAAAAAAACCGAAAGCGAAACCAAACTAAGCGGTTGGTATTGAACGGTTATGAGTGACTATAGACGTTGGTCTGAATGTGGACCACTCTAGGAAACTAGGTCAGAGTAGGGTAAGGATCGATGGGGTAGGGTGATGCAAGACAGGGTAAATGATTCATTGACTTGGAGAGGTTTGAACATTTTCTAGAGATTGTTATTGATGTCCAACCCTGGGATTCAGATAACATCTTGATGGAAATTCTTAGTCATCTTCTGAGAAAATTCAATTTTTTTTTGTGAAAACCCTCTCCCGTTGAGTTTCGGTTTTTTTTCCTGGGGAGGAGAACATTGTATAATATTTTATAATATTTTGTTGCAATATGTTTAATAATTTGTTGCAATGTTTATAATATTTTGTTGCAATATTTGTGTAATATTCTGTCCGCAGCATGTATAATATTTTGTTTTGAAAGTATATATTTTGTACTTAATTTGTTATGCAACAAAATATTTATTGTATGTTTACTATTTTTACTTAAAATATCAGTGCATTCATATATTTAAATATTTATATCATTAATATATATATATTAATATATATCAAAAGAATCGACCGAGTAAACAGTTCTAATCCACAACAACAATATTAACAATATAAATATTATTATTATTATTATTAATTTGTAAATTGGCAGAATAACCAGACACTTACACGAGAATCTCACAAACACCTCTACCAGAAGTTTATTAAATTTTTAAACAAAGGACACCTCGGGCTTGCCTGGGGCCTTTCACCCGGCTGAAGCAGTACATCAGGTTGCACTTAAAGGATTCTTTCTAAGGCCTAGCAGCTATCTTAACAGTAGCCATCTGGTAAACACCAACGTAAACTAACCACGTATTCTCTCACAGTCAGCTCATTTCAATTGTTTCTCTAACCGGAAAAAAATCTAAACAGAGGTTTGCATCAACAGCGTGGCATCTTCAAGGTCAAAGTTCGAAGTTTGTTTGCGATTGAAATGGATATGAAGGTGATCGTCGATGGACCTGATTAATTACAAAGAGTGCATCACATCCGTCATGATTTGAAGTGTCAAATGCCAGAGGGATTTAAAAGGACGAATTTCAAACAATTGGACACTTCGTGACGTCTGATTGATCCTATCATCGTCGTTGTCGTCATCGCAGCCATCTTCATTATCATCATCATCATCATCATCACACTAGTGTCGAAATCGAAACATCCCTGGCCAATGTACCTCAGATGGAAAACCCAATATGGTGAAATATTTCAAAATTGTGTTTTCTAAGAATATGCTTATATCAAGCAGTTATCTTGTTTTAAGCAGATTTACAAGTAAACGAAACTACAAGAATCACTAAAAGGAAGCAAACGATAATTTAAGAACAAGCTTTGATTGCTTTGATTGACCTCCTTTAAGATGTGTCCAGAAAAGGATTTTATGGGGGCCAGAGAAGCTATCTCACTCTCAGTTGTGGACTAAGATCACGAAAACGTGATTCAGTGATGATAGTATTTCAAACGCAAACCAAGCGATGGAAAGACTTGTGAATAACACGGGATCCTCTTGGTTTGTTTTGTTTCAAATTCCAAATGCCTGTGACGGCAGGCAATTTAGACATCGTTTAAAGACAAATTAAGATCATTATGAAATGAAACCAGCATTTAATTAGTTCGAAATACTTTCCCAAATCAAACTAAAAAAAATATAAAAGATATTCTAAAAAAACTGCAAATTCAGAGCATCTCTGAATAGTTTTTCCCACAAGGTTTGGCAAATTTTAGGATTCTGTTGAGAGCTTGCAGAGCTAGTCATAGTGATATGAATAATTATCATGATTTGAACTGAACAACGCAATAACAATATTAATTATATAATATAATATAATATAATATAATATAATATAATATAATATAATATAATATAATATAATATAATATAATATAATATAATATAATATAATATAATATAATATAATATAATATAATATAATATAATATAATATAATAATAATATAATTATTATTAAATAATTAATTAAATAAAATAATAATAAAATAATAATTATTATATTGATAATATATTAATAATAATATTAACAATAATATTATATAATTATATTATATTAATTATTATATAATATTAATTATTATTATATTATATTAATTATTATATAATATTAATTATTATATAATATTAATTATTATATAATATTAATATTAATAATAATAAAAAAGTATATTAATAATAATATTATATTATATTATTATCACAGTTATAATTATATTATATCATGTTATATTATATTATAATTATAATTAAATATTAAATTTTAATTAAGACGATTATTAAATGTTAATAGTAATAAAATTGATATAGCAATTACCCGGCGCGATAAATATTTACATAAAAATATCCACATTACGTACTTGAGTACTATTCACGCGCATAATATTCGCATTTAGATAAAATATTTTCAAAAGTCGAGGCAATTGATTGAAAAGTCATAAACGACCGTTGTAGCAGACGATAAACTTTATTCCGCGCCGGATTCATTCCTAGACGCTCATTCGTTCTCAGCAATGGAAACGTTAAGTTCCTTCATGAAACTGGCAAATATTGCTTGCTTTTGAATGGCCCAAACGCAGGTTCCAGACCAAGCATCGACCTTGATTGATGGACTGATTGGTGAACTTGTTAGTGGACTGATTGATATACCGATTGATGATATGGTTGGGGGACTGATTGATGGGCTTGTTAGTGGACTGATTTATACACTGATTGATGGACTGATTGATGAACTGATTGATGGACTGATTGATACATCGATTGATGGTATGGTTGATGGACCGACTTATGGATGGATTGGTTGATGGACCGGTTGATGCACCGATTGATGGTATGGTTGATGAACTGATTGATGGACAGGTTTGTTTGAGTGATATTTGGTTAATTGAATGATTGCTGATTGATGTTTCATTTTCCAACTTCTTACGCGCGTAAACCCGCTTTGACTTAAACACGCTGCCCGAATATCGTTCGGAACGTTCTTAATTAAAATTTAACGTAATTTAATGTAGTATTAAGGTACAAATCGTAATTATAATATAAAATTTCTTGTTGCTAAAAGTGAAATTTAAGTGAAACTCTGATAATGATAATGATGATGATGAAGCTAGGAGATGATGACGACGAAGATGACGATGGTGATAGTGCTGGTGGTGATGGTGATGATAAGAGTAAAGGACGACTTCAAGGAAATAAAACAGGGTGCCATCTGAGACACTCCCTTAGGACCTAGCGACTTTGATGGAGGTCTTGAACATGGGCTAGTTATTATTATGATGATGGTGGTGAGGACGATGGTGATGATGATGGTGTTGGTGGTGATGATAATGATGGTGATGATGATGATGGCAATGACGGGAAATAAATGACGAATATTATGACGATCGTAGTCGCAAACTCATTTTGTTTCTGAAGTACGATAAGAGTCAACAACAGAGGAATCGTGGTGCTGCCTGCTTTTGGAATGATTGCAACAATTCTCCACTTCCAATGTTTCTTCTCCATTTATCTCCAAATGAAGCAGAAGTTAGACAAAACAAAACCATCTCTGAGCACCGAAAACTTTTTAATGTCGCTTACTTAAATTGCCTTTTTTGTTATTATTTTTATTATTATTATTATTATTATTGTTGTAGAAAGTTATTATTATTATTATTAATTTCAAATTTGCAACCTGCAAAATTATGCAATATTAATTTTATTGTTATTATATTACTAATAATATATTAATATTACCGACAGGAACACCCGCTTGATCATCGGGTGCGGCCGGCGCGACCCAGCCCTGGGAGATCATCAGAGGTTACAAGGGCCGAAGCATTTGTAGATGATCTCTGAGGATTCCTGTCGGAGCTTAATAAGAGTATTATTGTTTTTCTGTTAACAAATTATTACTTAATTATTAATAATTAATCACGATTGAGAACCGCTGCGGATAACATTTTCTCTAGTGTTAGAAAATTGATCGAATGATGCACAATTTATCTTTTTATAATTTGTAATCGAATCGATATTATAACAATACGAAGCATCGAATGTTCCATCGTTGAGGTTTTGGAGAAACATCTTTTTACAAAGTTTTCTTCAGCTTTAATCTGGGCCAGTTAGGGCCAGTAGAGATTATGAACATTCAAATGTCTGGACTTTTGAGTATAAGAGGCCGACTCTAATACTACTATTGCTGTTATTGTTGTTATTAGTGCTACCACATCAATCATTTTGTAGTCGCTATTCTTATATCATGATATGATTTATTTTTAAATTATCCCCTACATCTGGATATTATGGCAGCTCAGACAACTCAGATATATTGTATACTATTTGTAAAGTGTCACATTATATAGCTAGTAATGGCTAATAAAATTGTCAGGAAAACTTAAGTGGTCGAATGAAATGAGAAAAGTGAATAATTCATCATTTCTAGATATTCATCCTTAAAAGGAGGGTCTTACAGAATACAATATCGATAATAATTTTTAAATCTTTCATTTTTATTGCGTCCCGGACAGTTGATCATAGGTTACTTTTTAAGTCCAATCTTGTTCTGTCAAACACAATGCCAAGTTTTTGTTGAAGAAATGAAAAGAAAAATATCTTGTTTACCAGTTATTAAGTGAGTATCGTAAGTTGAAAGACAGAAGACTTTTTGTTTTGACGAAACAGGACATAATTCCAAGTAATTGGCGATTATATTCAAACATGAATGTAACAAACAAACAAGTAAGCCCAGTCAAAAAAACATCTTTGACACTCGAAATGATAATATTTGAAAATATCATTCAATTACTTGTTATAGTAAAATAAAAAGAATTATTAATAATTTATAATAATAAAATAATAAACTAAAAAACAATTTGAAGTCAAGTTCAGAGTAATAGCTGATAATAGTCGTCGTATACTTTCCGAATCTACCATCCATCCATCCATCGGTTCATGCCGACCCTTTTGCTACCCAGCCATCCCCTGCAACCCAATCAATCAAGTGACCACCCAATCAATCATCTCTCGTTCATCCACCCACTCTGTTTGCTCACTCATCCTTCGCCCTGTCATGTTTATTAAAACTCCAATATCGACGCGGACTTCCTGCCAACAACTGCCGAGCAGAAAGCAATCAATTCCTGAAAATGACTGACAGTCAAGATGACTCCCCCAAGTATTTGAACCCGAATGGCATCTTCAACTTTTCAACAAGAAAAGGTCAAAAACATAAAAAATAAAACATCAATTATAAGTGTATCGTGTTTATAGAATGCTAGGCTCTGAAATAATTTCGAAGAAACGTATTGGCGCATTAAAGGTGAGTCGAAGTAAAATCTTTTTGAATTTTTGAACACTTTCGAGCAAAAAATAAAAACAATTGAGATTTTAGAAAACACGTTAACGTCTATTAATTTATATTTATTGAGCTATTTGTTAAATTATCTTTGTTGTTGTGTTGTCAAGACTGTTCGGACACATTCGGAGATAACGTTTGGATTAGTTTCAATTCTATGAATTTTACTCGTTTTAATTTTAATTTATTTAACATAAATATTTGTTTAAGTTTAACGGCATTTGTTTTCTTTAAAGAATTTCATATTTGACGAAATAGTGCACATTTATTTCTTAAACAGAAAGTTATTGCAACCAACCATAGGTTGAGTTCCATCTGGAGGTTCTGCAAAACTACTTGTAAAGTTTCGGACTCTGTTCAATGTTCAACGTTTGTAATTGAAATCTTCTGCTTGATTTGGACAAGGTTTTATTTTTCAAACAATCCTTTTGAAAAAGCGTTTTGAATGGTTTCCTTCAACTTTCATGGACGATATTACGATCTTTAAGGTTCTATGGAGTTCTAACGTGTTCTAATTAATGTAATGCTTTTAAAAGAAAAGCAATAATAATAAGATTATTACATTTACAATTACATTCGGGCTCGAAGAATTCGAAATAAAAATCAGTTTTAATTTAAAATTCACTCGTCGCAAGCCATTTATATCTCTGCCTGCTCCCCAACACAAAAGTCTGCATCACAACATTCAACAACCTCCTCTCCCACATATATCAGCATCTCTCCTTAGCGTTTTCGTTATCTTCCATGTAGTGATGATAGTGATTGCGGTGATGATAAGTAATTTTTATTATTTCCCTGGTTATGAGAATAAGAAGATAAATGCGGTTAAAAGCGGCAAAAATACAAAATAAAAATAAACATGGGCGTAGACAATTTGATTTTAAATGCTGCTTCTTGTATTAACTATTTAACAAATTATAAATATGACTACGTAGAATGTATTATGTATAATATATAATATAAATAATTCAAAAGGTCGGAAACATGCATTGACCTAATTGGATATTAGTTTCTATATTTTATTTACGATTCTAATATAATTTAAAATTAACTTAGATGCTATAGCTTATAAGCTAATTATTATAGTTATTATATTAAAATTAACCTCCAATAATCGGACAAGATGCAGGCACTTTCGTAATCAAGAAATGAAACCGAGGTCCGGGTTAAAGCGCCAACTGGCGATGTTTGCTGTTTGGAAGAAAAGGTCATAGGTCAGGAAGAATTCCCCATTCCAGGTTTTTTCCCCTCCAAATCATTAATCATTTCGCTTCCAGGCATGTGTATCGACATAAGAAACGAATAAACATCTTCGAATCTAAATATAGAATCCTCGTTCCAACACGCCCTCCTTAAACGTTAGAGAATTTCATCGCCCGTACTGAAACTGAAACCGCATTTAGAATGAAAAAATTCCAGAACGAAACTGTTTGTTTACTTAGAGGATTTATTTGGTTGATTTAAATAATCTCTTTGATCATCAGTTCAGGTACAACTCGGATTTTGTTCGAAGCTCTTGGTTAATTCCAGTTCACTTGACCTTATGATTTATAATATTTATGGTACCAGTTCACGTAATATAATATGTATTATATCATAATATTTATCATATAACAATATAATTTCAATTTCGCGTACATAACTTTATAATTTATAATTGCGTTTCACTAAGTAACGAATCAATAACTTTCAAAGTTAAGTGAAAGGCAATAGGGAGGTGTTTGTTTTTAATTTCGGTCTGGCGCAATGCAGTGAGTGGCTGCTCTTATTTTTTTGTTTAAAAACTCTCGTGCGTCACTAGGGTTGCTATATTTAGCAGTGGAAAACTTACGTCAGCAGTGGAAGGTGAACTAGTTTGAAAGTAAACCTGGAATCGAAAAGATCATTTCCATGTCCCATCGCAATGAACGGTGCTGTTTACCTCGTGATTCTTCTACTGAAAGTACTTGTACTTCTTAATGTACAAATGGTGCACCGTCCAATGGGAATGAGTAGCAAAAAAAGTTTTACTAGAGATAACCATGATGCAAAACATTCTCCTAGCATCATCTGGCTTCAAATGCACGATATTAAATTAACTTCGAAGTTAGATTCAAACTGGCAACCTTAAATAAACCAATAAATAATTGATTAATGACGTACAAATGCGTTGGTCACATGGGTAACATTACTGCAAGAACAGCAATAGTCATGAGTCGAGTTCGAGACTCGCCTTAAACATCTTAGATAGAAGAACATAGAAGTGGTGGCCAATTAAGAAATGCCAACCTCATGTATCAGCCATTCCAAAGATCAGCTAAATATTGTTGGATCCCTGGATCCAGATAATTGAAGAATAATTAAAATTATATTGCTGATTAATTAATTTAGTAATTAATTAATTTATTGGCAATATAATTTGATAATTAATTAATTAAAAAATTAATTAACGTTCAGGGTACTATTCAGAGTCTTTGGTTATGAATCTCGACAAATAGAGTTATCTCGAAAAGCAGAGCGAGAGTAAGAGAAACAGCAGATTCCAAGACTTAGACAATTAGGCATTGTACATCTTAATTGTTTGCTTGATTAGTTGAAAAGTGAAGGATGCCGCGGTACTTGGATGAATTGTACGTGCCTCGATTGAGACGAGAATTGAGATATCGAGGCCTGGATTGGAAAGGCACGAAAGTTGAGATACGAGAGCGACTTGGGGCATGGCTGACAGAGAATGGCCATGACCCGGAAGAATACGAATTCGAGTCTGAATTTACTGAGTTTCTGAGAAAGTGCACAGAGGAGTGGAGAGAGTGCATTAGGGGCGATTTGGAAAACACAGCGGTTCCATGTCAGGATGTCTCGTTGGTTTCGGGTAAAAACTCTACTGAGAAGAGTTCTGATGGTTCTTTTGAGGAGAACAGATTGGTGATTCCATCTTCTGAGCAACTAGGAGTGGAACTCTGCAAAAATGTTCCCAACGAAGAACAAATCATATACGTTGATCCAGACAAAGTTTCTGGCAGCATTGAGATGGAGTCATTCGAAGACACATCCGACCACAGTGAATGCCTGTCTCCAGAAACTCTGTGTGTGATGGCGGACTCAGAGGACTTGCCATTGGAGCGCATGGAGTTACCAGATCGGGTCGAGTCGTCAGCAGGGCCCAGAGAAATCAAGGAGGTGTTAGTCGAACAAGTGGAGCCTTCGGAGGAGCACATGGGTTTGCCGGTGGATCCTGTGGAGTTGTTGATGCAGCCCGAGAAGTTACTGATGAGGCACGTGGAGTTGCCGGTGGAGCGCACGGAGTTTGTACTGAAGCGGGTGGACTCTTCCGAGGAGCCCGTACCTTCAACTTTCGCAAACTTCGGTGCGGCCGTACGATACATTTTGCAACATGGCAAGGAAAGGTACAGAGTGCTGTGTTGTTTCGCTAGAGAGGTAACTGTCGTCGACGACTAAACATTTTGGCAAAGAGATGCTTGATATATAATTTTTTTTCCTATTAATTTTATCTGCGAGTATTAAAAAATATTTAAAATGAATTATGTTATTGAATAAATGATTAACACGGCATATTTTTTGCGAGTTTTTATTAGAGATCGTTTGTAAAGTTTCTTGTCGATTAACATTGGCCCACTGGCTTATTTTCGCACATGTATTGGTCGATTTCCATGTCGATGCTGGATATATAATTATTTTTCTATTAATTTTTTCTGCGAGTATTAAAAAAAAATTTTTTTCCCCCATTCCTTTACGTATTAAAAAATATTTAAAAATTATTTATGCTGCTGAATAATTGATTAACACGATATATATTTTTTTGCGAGTTTTTATTAGATATTGTTTGTAAAGTTTCTTGTCGATTAACATTGGCCCACCGGCTTCTTTTCGCACATGTATTGGTCGATTTCCATGTCGAGCTGGTCTTTCGTGGGCTTGCTGACTTCCGTTTTCTGCTGTTTTTGCTGCTTCTTGAAGACTCTCGATTTTCTAGTCTTGGGTGGCTGGCGAAAGGTCTTGTCCGTACGGTCGAACGTTTGTCTTTCCCGCTGCTTGGGCAATGTCTCTGTCCTGTCAGAGACGAACTTCAACCTCATTGGTCTTCCGTCGAGCGTCATCGCGTTGAACCTTTTCATTGCGCTCGTGGCATCGTTGTGTCTGCAGAAGACGATCTCCCCAGTTCCAGTGCTGGTGCCGTCCTCCTTGTAATAGACTGCGGCTTTCCTGACGGCACCGACCGTGCCGAAAAGACATTCGAGATCCTTTCCGGTCACGTTGTAGCGCAGGTTGTCGATGAGAATCCTGCACTTACCGTCGTTCGCAAAGGATTTTTTCTCGATGATTTTCCTCCCGTCCATGGCTGGCCTCCTCTTGTCTCTCTTGACAAACGAGTTAGCTTCAACTTTCGTTAACTTCGGTGCGGCCGTAGGATACATTTTGTAACTTGGAAGAACTATGGAAACGTACAGAGTGCTGTGTTGTTTTGCTAGAGAGGTAACTGTCGTCGACGACTAAACGTTTTGGCAAAAATGATGCTGGATATATAATTATTTTTCTATTAATTTTTTCTGCTAGTATTAAAAAAAAAATTTTTTTCCCCCCATTCCTTTACGTATTAAAAAATATTTAAAAATTATTTATGCTGCTGAATAATTGATTAACACGATATATATTTTTTTGCGAGTTTTTATTAGAGATTGTTTGTAAAGTTTCTTGTCGATTAACATTGGCCCACTGGCTCGACCGGCTTCTTTTCGCACATGTATTGGTCGATTTCCATGTCGAGCTGGTCTTTCGTGGGCTTGCTGACTTCCGTTTTCTGCTGTTTTTGCTGCTTCTTGAAGACTCTCGATTTTCTAGTCTTGGGCGGCTGGCGAAAGGTCTTGTCCGTACGGTCGAACGTTTGTCTTTCCCGCTGCTTGGGCAATGTCTCTGTCCTGTCAGAGACGAACTTCAACCTCATTGGTCTTCCGTCGAGCGTCATCGCGTTGAACCTTTTCATTGCGCTCGTGGCATCGTTGTGTCTGCAGAAGACGACCTCCCCAGTTCCAGTGCTGGTGCCGTCCTCCTTGTAATAGACTGCGGCTTTCCTGACGGCACCGACCGTGCCGAAAAGACATTCGAGATCCTTTCCGGTCACGTTGTAGCGCAGGTTGTCGATGAGAATCCTGCACTTACCGTCGTTCGCAAAGGATTTTTTCTCGATGATTTTCCTCCCGTCCATGGCTGGCCTCTTCTTGTCTCTCTTGACAAACGAGTTAGCTTCAACTTTCGTAAACTTCGGTGCGGCCGTAGGACACATTTTGTAACTTGGAAGAACTATGGAAACGTACAGAGTGCTGTGTTGTTTTGCTAGAGAGGTAACTGTCGTCGACGACTAAACGTCTTGGCAAAAAAGATGCTGGATATATAATTATTTTTCTATTAATTTTTTCTGCTAGTATTAAAAAAAAAATTTTTTTCCCCCCATTCCTTTACGTATTAAAAAATATTAAAAAATTATTTATGCTACTGAATAATTGATTAACACGATATATATTTTTTTGCGAGTTTTTATTAGAGATTGTTTGTAAAGTTTCTTGTCGATTAACATTGGCCCACTGGCTCGACCGGCTTCTTTTCGCACATGTATTGGTCGATTTCCATGTCGAGCTGGTCTTTCGTGGGCTTGCTGACTTCCGTTTTCTGCTGTTTTTGCTGCTTCTTGAAGACTCTCGATTTTCTAGTCTTGGGCGGCTGGCGAAAGGTCTTGTCCGTACGGTCGAACGTTTGTCTTTCCCGCTGCTTGGGCAATGTCTCTGTCCTGTCAGAGACGAACTTCAACCTCATTGGTCTTCCGTCGAGCGTCATCGCGTTGAACCTTTTCATTGCGCTCGTGGCATCGTTGTGTCTGCAGAAGACGACCTCCCCAGTTCCAGTGCTGGTGCCGTCCTCCTTGTAATAGACTGCGGCTTTCCTGACGGCACCGACCGTGCCGAAAAGACATTCGAGATCCTTTCCGGTCACGTTGTAGCGCAGGTTGTCGATGAGAATCCTGCACTTACCGTCGTTCGCAAAGGATTTTTTCTCGATGATTTTCCTCCCGTCCATGGCTGGCCTCCTCTTGTCTCTCTTGACAAACGAGTTAGCTTCAACTTTCGTAAACTTCGGTGCGGCCGTAGGACACATTTTGTAACTTGGAAGAACTATGGAAACGTACAGAGTGCTGTGTTGTTTTGCTAGAGAGGTAACTGTCGTCGACGACTAAACGTCTTGGCAAAAAAGATGCTGGATATATAATTATTTTTCTATTAATTTTTTCTGCTAGTATTAAAAAAAAAATTTTTTTCCCCCCATTCCTTTACGTATTAAAAAATATTAAAAAATATTAAAAAATTATTTATGCTACTGAATAATTGATTAACACGATATATATTTTTTTGCGAGTTTTTATTAGAGATTGTTTGTAAAGTTTCTTGTCGATTAACATTGGCCCACTGGCTCGACCGGCTTCTTTTCGCACATGTATTGGTCGATTTCCATGTCGAGCTGGTCTTTCGTGGGCTTGCTGACTTCCGTTTTCTGCTGTTTTTGCTGCTTCTTGAAGACTCTCGATTTTCTAGTCTTGGGCGGCTGGCGAAAGGTCTTGTCCGTACGGTCGAACGTTTGTCTTTCCCGCTGCTTGGGCAATGTCTCTGTCCTGTCAGAGACGAACTTCAACCTCATTGGTCTTCCGTCGAGCGTCATCGCGTTGAACCTTTTCATTGCGCTCGTGGCATCGTTGTGTCTGCAGAAGACGACCTCCCCAGTTCCAGTGCTGGTGCCGTCCTCCTTGTAATAGACTGCGGCTTTCCTGACGGCACCGACCGTGCCGAAAAGACATTCGAGATCCTTTCCGGTCACGTTGTAGCGCAGGTTGTCGATGAGAATCCTGCACTTACCGTCGTTCGCAAAGGATTTTTTCTCGATGATTTTCCTCCCGTCCATGGCTGGCCTCCTCTTGTCTCTCTTGACAAACGAGTTAGCTTCAACTTTCGTAAACTTCGGTGCGGCCGTAGGACACATTTTGTAACTTGGAAGAACTATGGAAACGTACAGAGTGCTGTGTTGTTTTGCTAGAGAGGTAACTGTCGTCGACGACTAAACGTTTTGGCAAAAATGATGCTGGATATATAATTATTTTTCTATTAATTTTTTCTGCTAGTATTAAAAAAAAATTTTTTTTCCCCCATTCCTTTACGTATTAAAAAATATTAAAAAATATTTAAAAATTATTTATGCTGCTGAATAATTGATTAACACGATATATATTTTTTTGCGAGTTTTTATTAGAGATTGTTTGTAAAGTTTCTTGTCGATTAACATTGGCCCACTGGCTCGACCGGCTTCTTTTCGCACATGTATTGGTCGATTTCCATGTCGAGCTGGTCTTTCGTGGGCTTGCTGACTTCCGTTTTCTGCTGTTTTTGCTGCTTCTTGAAGACTCTCGATTTTCTAGTCTTGGGCGGCTGGCGAAAGGTCTTGTCCGTACGGTCGAACGTTTGTCTTTCCCGCTGCTTGGGCAATGTCTCTGTCCTGTCAGAGACGAACTTCAACCTCATTGGTCTTCCGTCGAGCGTCATCGCGTTGAACCTTTTCATTGCGCTCGTGGCATCGTTGTGTCTGCAGAAGACGACCTCCCCAGTTCCAGTGCTGGTGCCGTCCTCCTTGTAATAGACTGCGGCTTTCCTGACGGCACCGACCGTGCCGAAAAGACATTCGAGATCCTTTCCGGTCACGTTGTAGCGCAGGTTGTCGATGAGAATCCTGCACTTACCGTCGTTCGCAAAGGATTTTTTCTCGATGATTTTCCTCCCGTCCATGGCTGGCCTCCTCTTGTCTCTCTTGACAAACGAGTTAGCTTCAACTTTCGTTAACTTCGGTGCGGCCGTAGGATACATTTTGTAACTTGGAAGAACTATGGAAACGTACAGAGTGCTGTGTTGTTTTGCTAGAGAGGTAACTGTCGTCGACGACTAAACGTTTTGGCAAAAAAGATGCTGGATATATAATTATTTTTCTATTAATTTTTTCTGCTAGTATTAAAAAAAAATTTTTTTTCCCCCATTCCTTTACGTATTAAAAAATATTAAAAAATATTTAAAAATTATTTATGCTGCTGAATAATTGATTAACACGATATATATTTTTTTGCGAGTTTTTATTAGAGATTGTTTGTAAAGTTTCTTGTCGATTAACATTGGCCCACTGGCTCGACCGGCTTCTTTTCGCACATGTATTGGTCGATTTCCATGTCGAGCTGGTCTTTCGTGGGCTTGCTGACTTCCGTTTTCTGCTGTTTTTGCTGCTTCTTGAAGACTCTCGATTTTCTAGTCTTGGGCGGCTGGCGAAAGGTCTTGTCCGTACGGTCGAACGTTTGTCTTTCCCGCTGCTTGGGCAATGTCTCTGTCCTGTCAGAGACGAACTTCAACCTCATTGGTCTTCCGTCGAGCGTCATCGCGTTGAACCTTTTCATTGCGCTCGTGGCATCGTTGTGTCTGCAGAAGACGACCTCCCCAGTTCCAGTGCTGGTGCCGTCCTCCTTGTAATAGACTGCGGCTTTCCTGACGGCACCGACCGTGCCGAAAAGACATTCGAGATCCTTTCCGGTCACGTTGTAGCGCAGGTTGTCGATGAGAATCCTGCACTTACCGTCGTTCGCAAAGGATTTTTTCTCGATGATTTTCCTCCCGTCCATGGCTGGCCTCCTCTTGTCTCTCTTGACAAACGAGTTAGCTTCAACTTTCGTTAACTTCGGTGCGGCCGTAGGATACATTTTGTAACTTGGAAGAACTATGGAAACGTACAGAGTGCTGTGTTGTTTTGCTAGAGAGGTAACTGTCGTCGACGACTAAACGTTTTGGCAAAAAAGATGCTGGATATATAATTATTTTTCTATTAATTTTTTCTGCTAGTATTAAAAAAAAAATTTTTTTCCCCCCATTCCTTTACGTATTAAAAAATATTAAAAAATTATTTATGCTACTGAATAATTGATTAACACGATATATATTTTTTTGCGAGTTTTTATTAGAGATTGTTTGTAAAGTTTCTTGTCGATTAACATTGGCCCACTGGCTCGACCGGCTTCTTTTCGCACATGTATTGGTCGATTTCCATGTCGAGCTGGTCTTTCGTGGGCTTGCTGACTTCCGTTTTCTGCTGTTTTTGCTGCTTCTTGAAGACTCTCGATTTTCTAGTCTTGGGCGGCTGGCGAAAGGTCTTGTCCGTACGGTCGAACGTTTGTCTTTCCCGCTGCTTGTGCGGCTGGCGAAAGGTCTTGTCCGTACGGTCGAACGTTTGTCTTTCCCGCTGCTTGGGCAATGTCTCTGTCCTGTCAGAGACGAACTTCAACCTCATTGGTCTTCCGTCGAGCGTCATCGCGTTGAACCTTTTCATTGCGCTCGTGGCATCGTTGTGTCTGCAGAAGACGACCTCCCCAGTTCCAGTGCTGGTGCCGTCCTCCTTGTAATAGACTGCGGCTTTCCTGACGGCACCGACCGTGCCGAAAAGACATTCGAGATCCTTTCCGGTCACGTTGTAGCGCAGGTTGTCGATGAGAATCCTGCACTTACCGTCGTTCGCAAAGGATTTTTTCTCGATGATTTTCCTCCCGTCCATGGCTGGCCTCCTCTTGTCTCTCTTGACAAACGAGTTAGCTTCAACTTTCGTTAACTTCGGTGCGGCCGTAGGATACATTTTGTAACTTGGAAGAACTATGGAAACGTACAGAGTGCTGTGTTGTTTTGCTAGAGAGGTAACTGTCGTCGACGACTAAACGTTTTGGCAAAAAAGATGCTGGATATATAATTATTTTTCTATTAATTTTTTCTGCTAGTATTAAAAAAAAAATTTTTTTTTCCCCCATTCCTTTACGTATTAAAAAATATTAAAAAATATTTAAAAATTATTTATGCTGCTGAATAATTGATTAACACGATATATATTTTTTTGCGAGTTTTTATTAGAGATTGTTTGTAAAGTTTCTTGTCGATTAACATTGGCCCACTGGCTCGACCGGCTTCTTTTCGCACATGTATTGGTCGATTTCCATGTCGAGCTGGTCTTTCGTGGGCTTGCTGACTTCCGTTTTCTGCTGTTTTTGCTGCTTCTTGAAGACTCTCGATTTTCTAGTCTTGGGCGGCTGGCGAAAGGTCTTGTCCGTACGGTCGAACGTTTGTCTTTCCCGCTGCTTGGGCAATGTCTCTGTCCTGTCAGAGACGAACTTCAACCTCATTGGTCTTCCGTCGAGCGTCATCGCGTTGAACCTTTTCATTGCGCTCGTGGCATCGTTGTGTCTGCAGAAGACGACCTCCCCAGTTCCAGTGCTGGTGCCGTCCTCCTTGTAATAGACTGCGGCTTTCCTGACGGCACCGACCGTGCCGAAAAGACATTCGAGATCCTTTCCGGTCACGTTGTAGCGCAGGTTGTCGATGAGAATCCTGCACTTACCGTCGTTCGCAAAGGATTTTTTCTCGATGATTTTCCTCCCGTCCATGGCTGGCCTCCTCTTGTCTCTCTTGACAAACGAGTTAGCTTCAACTTTCGTTAACTTCGGTGCGGCCGTAGGATACATTTTGTAACTTGGAAGAACTATGGAAACGTACAGAGTGCTGTGTTGTTTTGCTAGAGAGGTAACTGTCGTCGACGACTAAACGTTTTGGCAAAAAAGATGCTGGATATATAATTATTTTTCTATTAATTTTTTCTGCTAGTATTAAAAAAAAAATTTTTTTTCCCCCATTCCTTTACGTATTAAAAAATATTAAAAAATATTTAAAAATTATTTATGCTGCTGAATAATTGATTAACACGATATATATTTTTTTGCGAGTTTTTATTAGAGATTGTTTGTAAAGTTTCTTGTCGATTAACATTGGCCCACTGGCTCGACCGGCTTCTTTTCGCACATGTATTGGTCGATTTCCATGTCGAGCTGGTCTTTCGTGGGCTTGCTGACTTCCGTTTTCTGCTGTTTTTGCTGCTTCTTGAAGACTCTCGATTTTCTAGTCTTGGGCGGCTGGCGAAAGGTCTTGTCCGTACGGTCGAACGTTTGTCTTTCCCGCTGCTTGGGCAATGTCTCTGTCCTGTCAGAGACGAACTTCAACCTCATTGGTCTTCCGTCGAGCGTCATCGCGTTGAACCTTTTCATTGCGCTCGTGGCATCGTTGTGTCTGCAGAAGACGACCTCCCCAGTTCCAGTGCTGGTGCCGTCCTCCTTGTAATAGACTGCGGCTTTCCTGACGGCACCGACCGTGCCGAAAAGACATTCGAGATCCTTTCCGGTCACGTTGTAGCGCAGGTTGTCGATGAGAATCCTGCACTTACCGTCGTTCGCAAAGGATTTTTTCTCGATGATTTTCCTCCCGTCCATGGCTGGCCTCCTCTTGTCTCTCTTGACAAACGAGTTAGCTTCAACTTTCGTTAACTTCGGTGCGGCCGTAGGATACATTTTGTAACTTGGAAGAACTATGGAAACGTACAGAGTGCTGTGTTGTTTTGCTAGAGAGGTAACTGTCGTCGACGACTAAACGTTTTGGCAAAAAAGATGCTGGATATATAATTATTTTTCTATTAATTTTTTCTGCTAGTATTAAAAAAAAAATTTTTTTTCTCCCATTCCTTTACGTATTAAAAAATATTTAAAAATTATTTATGCTGCTGAATAATTGATTAACACGATATATTTTTTTTTGCGAGTTTTTATTAGAGATTGTTTGTAAAGTTTCTTGTCGATTAACATTGGCCCACTGGCTCGACCGGCTTCTTTTCGCACATGTATTGGTCGATTTCCATGTCGAGCTGGTCTTTCGTGGGCTTGCTGACTTCCGTTTTCTGCTGTTTTTGCTGCTTCTTGAAGACTCTCGATTTTCTAGTCTTGGGCGGCTGGCGAAAGGTCTTGTCCGTACGGTCGAACGTTTGTCTTTCCCGCTGCTTGGGCAATGTCTCTGTCCTGTCAGAGACGAACTTCAACCTCATTGGTCTTCCGTCGAGCGTCATCGCGTTGAACCTTTTCATTGCGCTCGTGGCATCGTTGTGTCTGCAGAAGACGACCTCCCCAGTTCCAGTGCTGGTGCCGTCCTCCTTGTAATAGACTGCGGCTTTCCTGACGGCACCGACCGTGCCGAAAAGACATTCGAGATCCTTTCCGGTCACGTTGTAGCGCAGGTTGTCGATGAGAATCCTGCACTTACCGTCGTTCGCAAAGGATTTTTTCTCGATGATTTTCCTCCCGTCCATGGCTGGCCTCCTCTTGTCTCTCTTGACAAACGAGTTAGCTTCAACTTTCGTTAACTTCGGTGCGGCCGTAGGATACATTTTGTAACTTGGAAGAACTATGGAAACGTACAGAGTGCTGTGTTGTTTTGCTAGAGAGGTAACTGTCGTCGACGACTAAACGTTTTGGCAAAAAAGATGCTGGATATATAATTATTTTTCTATTAATTTTTTCCTCTAGTATTAAAAAAAATTTTTTTTCCCCCCATTCCTTTACGTATTAAAAAATATTTAAAAATTATTTATGCTGCTGAATAATTGATTAACACGATATATATTTTTTTGCGAGTTTTTATTAGAGATTGTTTGTAAAGTTTCTTGTCGATTAACATTGGCCCACTGGCTCGACCGGCTTCTTTTCGCACATGTATTGGTCGATTTCCATGTCGAGCTGGTCTTTCGTGGGCTTGCTGACTTCCGTTTTCTGCTGTTTTTGCTGCTTCTTGAAGACTCTCGATTTTCTAGTCTTGGGCGGCTGGCGAAAGGTCTTGTCCGTACGGTCGAACGTTTGTCTTTCCCGCTGCTTGGGCAATGTCTCTGTCCTGTCAGAGACGAACTTCAACCTCATTGGTCTTCCGTCGAGCGTCATCGCGTTGAACCTTTTCATTGCGCTCGTGGCATCGTTGTGTCTGCAGAAGACGACCTCCCCAGTTCCAGTGCTGGTGCCGTCCTCCTTGTAATAGACTGCGGCTTTCCTGACGGCACCGACCGTGCCGAAAAGACATTCGAGATCCTTTCCGGTCACGTTGTAGCGCAGGTTGTCGATGAGAATCCTGCACTTACCGTCGTTCGCAAAGGATTTTTTCTCGATGATTTTCCTCCCGTCCATGGCTGGCCTCCTCTTGTCTCTCTTGACAAACGAGTTAGCTTCAACTTTCGTTAACTTCGGTGCGGCCGTAGGATACATTTTGTAACTTGGAAGAACTATGGAAACGTACAGAGTGCTGTGTTGTTTTGCTAGAGAGGTAACTGTCGTCGACGACTAAACGTTTTGGCAAAAAAGATGCTGGATATATAATTATTTTTCTATTAATTTTTTCTGCTAGTATTAAAAAAAAATTTTTTTTTTTCCCCCATTCCTTTACGTATTAAAAAATATTAAAAAATATTTAAAAATTATTTATGCTGCTGAATAATTGATTAACACGATATATATTTTTTTGCGAGTTTTTATTAGAGATTGTTTGTAAAGTTTCTTGTCGATTAACATTGGCCCACTGGCTCGACCGGCTTCTTTTCGCACATGTATTGGTCGATTTCCATGTCGAGCTGGTCTTTCGTGGGCTTGCTGACTTCCGTTTTCTGCTGTTTTTGCTGCTTCTTGAAGACTCTCGATTTTCTAGTCTTGGGCGGCTGGCGAAAGGTCTTGTCCGTACGGTCGAACGTTTGTCTTTCCCGCTGCTTGGGCAATGTCTCTGTCCTGTCAGAGACGAACTTCAACCTCATTGGTCTTCCGTCGAGCGTCATCGCGTTGAACCTTTTCATTGCGCTCGTGGCATCGTTGTGTCTGCAGAAGACGACCTCCCCAGTTCCAGTGCTGGTGCCGTCCTCCTTGTAATAGACTGCGGCTTTCCTGACGGCACCGACCGTGCCGAAAAGACATTCGAGATCCTTTCCGGTCACGTTGTAGCGCAGGTTGTCGATGAGAATCCTGCACTTACCGTCGTTCGCAAAGGATTTTTTCTCGATGATTTTCCTCCCGTCCATGGCTGGCCTCCTCTTGTCTCTCTTGACAAACGAGTTAGCTTCAACTTTCGTTAACTTCGGTGCGGCCGTAGGATACATTTTGTAACTTGGAAGAACTATGGAAACGTACAGAGTGCTGTGTTGTTTTGCTAGAGAGGTAACTGTCGTCGACGACTAAACGTTTTGGCAAAAAAGATGCTGGATATATAATTATTTTTCTATTAATTTTTTCTGCTAGTATTAAAAAAAAAATTTTTTTTCCCCCATTCCTTTACGTATTAAAAAATATTTAAAAATTATTTATGCTGCTGAATAATTGATTAACACGATATATATTTTTTTGCGAGTTTTTATTAGAGATTGTTTGTAAAGTTTCTTGTCGATTAACATTGGCCCACTGGCTCGACCGGCTTCTTTTCGCACATGTATTGGTCGATTTCCATGTCGAGCTGGTCTTTCGTGGGCTTGCTGACTTCCGTTTTCTGCTGTTTTTGCTGCTTCTTGAAGACTCTCGATTTTCTAGTCTTGGGCGGCTGGCGAAAGGTCTTGTCCGTACGGTCGAACGTTTGTCTTTCCCGCTGCTTGGGCAATGTCTCTGTCCTGTCAGAGACGAACTTCAACCTCATTGGTCTTCCGTCGAGCGTCATCGCGTTGAACCTTTTCATTGCGCTCGTGGCATCGTTGTGTCTGCAGAAGACGACCTCCCCAGTTCCAGTGCTGGTGCCGTCCTCCTTGTAATAGACTGCGGCTTTCCTGACGGCACCGACCGTGCCGAAAAGACATTCGAGATCCTTTCCGGTCACGTTGTAGCGCAGGTTGTCGATGAGAATCCTGCACTTACCGTCGTTCGCAAAGGATTTTTTCTCGATGATTTTCCTCCCGTCCATGGCTGGCCTCCTCTTGTCTCTCTTGACAAACGAGTTAGCTTCAACTTTCGTTAACTTCGGTGCGGCCGTAGGATACATTTTGTAACTTGGAAGAACTATGGAAACGTACAGAGTGCTGTGTTGTTTTGCTAGAGAGGTAACTGTCGTCGACGACTAAACGTTTTGGCAAAAAAGATGCTGGATATATAATTATTTTTCTATTAATTTTTTCTGCTAGTATTAAAAAAAAAATTTTTTTTTCCCCCATTCCTTTACGTATTAAAAAATATTAAAAAATATTTAAAAATTATTTATGCTGCTGAATAATTGATTAACACGATATATATTTTTTTGCGAGTTTTTATTAGAGATTGTTTGTAAAGTTTCTTGTCGATTAACATTGGCCCACTGGCTCGACCGGCTTCTTTTCGCACATGTATTGGTCGATTTCCATGTCGAGCTGGTCTTTCGTGGGCTTGCTGACTTCCGTTTTCTGCTGTTTTTGCTGCTTCTTGAAGACTCTCGATTTTCTAGTCTTGGGCGGCTGGCGAAAGGTCTTGTCCGTACGGTCGAACGTTTGTCTTTCCCGCTGCTTGGGCAATGTCTCTGTCCTGTCAGAGACGAACTTCAACCTCATTGGTCTTCCGTCGAGCGTCATCGCGTTGAACCTTTTCATTGCGCTCGTGGCATCGTTGTGTCTGCAGAAGACGACCTCCCCAGTTCCAGTGCTGGTGCCGTCCTCCTTGTAATAGACTGCGGCTTTCCTGACGGCACCGACCGTGCCGAAAAGACATTCGAGATCCTTTCCGGTCACGTTGTAGCGCAGGTTGTCGATGAGAATCCTGCACTTACCGTCGTTCGCAAAGGATTTTTTCTCGATGATTTTCCTCCCGTCCATGGCTGGCCTCCTCTTGTCTCTCTTGACAAACGAGTTAGCTTCAACTTTCGTTAACTTCGGTGCGGCCGTAGGATACATTTTGTAACTTGGAAGAACTATGGAAACGTACAGAGTGCTGTGTTGTTTTGCTAGAGAGGTAACTGTCGTCGACGACTAAACGTTTTGGCAAAAAAGATGCTGGATATATAATTATTTTTCTATTAATTTTTTCTGCTAGTATTAAAAAAAAAATTTTTTTTCCCCCATTCCTTTACGTATTAAAAAATATTTAAAAATTATTTATGCTGCTGAATAATTGATTAACACGATATATATTTTTTTGCGAGTTTTTATTAGAGACTAGCGGTGCCCGGCCACGCGTTGCTGTGGCTCAATTTCATTAATATTAAAAGAAAGAAATTTAGCACATGTTTGCTAAGATGTTTATTTTACAATTTCACAATGTTTGAGGGTTAGTTGTTCCGTTCTGACTTCCGTTTCTGCTCAGTTTGCCGTTTCTTAGAAAACTCTCGATTTTCTATTCTTGCCCATGGCGAGAAGCAATCCGTGCTTAGGTCTAAACCATGCAGTTCTAAAGATTGTCGATGAGTTTTTGTTTATTGTGATTGCAAAGGCCAATCGAACTGGGAATTGTAAATCTCTGTCAAATTGACGAACTTCATATCATAAGAATGCTAGAAATGAGCGTCATCGCGTGAACCTTTTCATTGCGCTCGTGGATCATCGTTCTTCTGCAGAAGACGACTGCTCAGTTCCAGTGCAAGCCGGTGCCGTCCTCCAAAGACTGCGGCTTTCTGAAATTTCGCAACATGGACCATGCCGACTAAAAGACATTGGCGAGATCCTGACAGATCGACGTTGTATTCAAAAATTGTCGATGAGATTTATCCTGCACTTCATCTGCTTCGCACAACATTTTTTCTCGATGATTTTCCTCGCTTTTAATATGGATTGCCTCTTGTCTCTCTTGATCAAACGAGTTGTTCTTGGCTCTGTTAGCTCGTTCACTCAGCCCGTAGGATACATGGTTTGTAACTTGGAAGTACTTTTTCAACGTAGATGCTGTGTGTTTTGCTAGAGAGGTAACTGTCGTCGACGACTAAACGTTTGATGCAACGAAAGATCCTGAGGATCAGATCAATTATTTTTCGAATTAATGTTTTTCTGCAGAACATTTTATTTTCTCCCATTCCTTGGTCTCTGATGTTTTCGAAACATGATATCTGTGAATAGGTTAATAACACGATATATATTTTTTGCGAGTTTTCAAACTAGAGATTGTTTGTAAAGTTTCTTGTCGATTAACAAATTTATTGAGACCACGCTCGCCTTTTAAACAACTTTCGCACATGTGAGAACCAAGAATTGGTCGCAATTCTAATTTCGCAATCGGCCTTGGCATATTTGGATTGCTGACAAAACGTTATTTTACCTGTTTTTCACTGCTTCTTGATCAGTTTTATTGATTTTCTAGTCTTGGGCGGCTGGCGAAAGATGAATCTTGTCCGTACGGCGATACGTTTGTCTTTCCCGCGCTTAAAACAATGTCTATCCTGTCAGAGACGAACTTTCAACCTCAATTGGTTAAGAACTTTCAGAGCGTCATCAGTTGAAACAAACACAAACTTACATATGCGCTCGTAAAAATACGCTTGTGTTGCAGAAGACGACCTCCCAGTTCCAGGGCTGGTGCCGAATCCTCCTTGTAAATTTAGACTGCGGCTTTCAGAGAACGTTCATTGAAACAAACACAAACTTACATCCTTTTCCGGTCACGTTATAAAGACAGGTTGTCGATGAGAAAAAATTTCGGCCGTCGTTCGCAAAGGTTTTTTTTCTCGATGATTGCTTACACTTATGGCTGGCCTCCTCTTAATCTCTATATAACCGTTTCAACGAGGAAGCAAAAGGAATTTCGTTAATGCTTCGGACCAATGTTATTCGATTGATACAGAACATTTTGTTGGAAGAACTTTTGGAAATTATATTAAATTATTGAATTTGATGTTTTGCTAGAGAGGTTTAAATAAATCGTAAAGAATGAAATAACAAATTAAACGTTTTGGCAAAAAAGATGCTGGATATATGGCAATTATTTTCTAAAAAGGGTATTTTTTACACGATATAGTTCTGTGGCATATATATGAAACCTATAAAAACACTCCCCCCTGATCGAGTACGTATGTTGTGTCAAATATTTCAAAGCAATTATTTATGCTGCTGAGATAATTAGCATGTTAACAAACGCATATATATTTTTTTATTATAGAGATTGTTTGTAAAGTTTCTTGTCAATTAACATTGGCCCACTGGCTCGACCGGCTTCTTTCGCACATGTATTGGTCGATTTCCATGTCGAGCTGGTCTTTCGTGGGCTTGCTGACTTCCGTTTTCTGCTGTTTTTGCTGCTTCTTGAAGACTCTCGATTTTCTAGTCTTGGGCGGCTGGCGAAAGGTCTTGTCCGTACGGTCGAACGTTTGTCTTTCCCGCTGCTTGGGCAATGTCTCTGTCCTGTCAGAGACGAACTTCAACCTCATTGGTCTTCCGTCGAGCGTCATCGCGTTGAACCTTTTCATTGCGCTCGTGGCATCGTTGTGTCTGCAGAAGACGACCTCCCCAGTTCCAGTGCTGGTGCCGTCCTCCTTGTAATAGACTGCGGCTTTCCTGACGGCACCGACCGTGCCGAAAAGACATTCGAGATCCTTTCCGGTCACGTTGTAGCGCAGGTTGTCGATGAGAATCCTGCACTTACCGTCGTTCGCAAAGGATTTTTTCTCGATGATTTTCCTCCCGTCCATGGCTGGCCTCCTCTTGTCTCTCTTGACAAACGAGTTAGCTTCAACTTTCGTTAACTTCGGTGCGGCCGTAGGATACATTTTGTAACTTGGAAGAACTATGGAAACGTACAGAGTGCTGTGTTGTTTTGCTAGAGAGGTAACTGTCGTCGACGACTAAACGTTTTGGCAAAAAAGATGCTGGATATATAATTATTTTTCTATTAATTTTTTCTGCTAGTATTAAAAAAAAATTTTTTTTCCCCCCATTCCTTTACGTATTAAAAAATATTAAAATATATTTAAAAATTATTTATGCTGCTGAATAATTGATTAACACGATATATATTTTTTTGCGAGTTTTTATTAGAGATTGTTTGTAAAGTTTCTTGTCGATTAACATTGGCCCACTGGCTCGACCGGCTTCTTTTCGCACATGTATTGGTCGATTTCCATGTCGAGCTGGTCTTTCGTGGGCTTGCTGACTTCCGTTTTCTGCTGTTTTTGCTGCTTCTTGAAGACTCTCGATTTTCTAGTCTTGGGCGGCTGGCGAAAGGTCTTGTCCGTACGGTCGAACGTTTGTCTTTCCCGCTGCTTGGGCAATGTCTCTGTCCTGTCAGAGACGAACTTCAACCTCATTGGTCTTCCGTCGAGCGTCATCGCGTTGAACCTTTTCATTGCGCTCGTGGCATCGTTGTGTCTGCAGAAGACGACCTCCCCAGTTCCAGTGCTGGTGCCGTCCTCCTTGTAATAGACTGCGGCTTTCCTGACGGCACCGACCGTGCCGAAAAGACATTCGAGATCCTTTCCGGTCACGTTGTAGCGCAGGTTGTCGATGAGAATCCTGCACTTACCGTCGTTCGCAAAGGATTTTTTCTCGATGATTTTCCTCCCGTCCATGGCTGGCCTCCTCTTGTCTCTCTTGACAAACGAGTTAGTTTCAACTTTCGTTAACTTCGGTGCGGCCGTAGGATACATTTTGTAACTTGGAAGAACTATGGAAACGTACAGAGTGCTGTGTTGTTTTGCTAGAGAGGTAACTGTCGTCGACGACTAAACGTTTTGGCAAAAAAGATGCTGGATATATAATTATTTTTCTATTAATTTTTTCTGCTAGTATTAAAAATAAATTTTTTTTTTCCCCCATTCCTTTACGTATTAAAAAATATTAAAAAATATTTAAAAATTATTTATGCTGCTGAATAATTGATTAACACGATATATATTTTTTTGCGAGTTTTTATTAGAGATTGTTTGTAAAGTTTCTTGTCGATTAACATTGGCCCACTGGCTCGACCGGCTTCTTTTCGCACATGTATTGGTCGATTTCCATGTCGAGCTGGTCTTTCGTGGGCTTGCTGACTTCCGTTTTCTGCTGTTTTTGCTGCTTCTTGAAGACTCTCGATTTTCTAGTCTTGGGCGGCTGGCGAAAGGTCTTGTCCGTACGGTCGAACGTTTGTCTTTCCCGCTGCTTGGGCAATGTCTCTGTCCTGTCAGAGACGAACTTCAACCTCATTGGTCTTCCGTCGAGCGTCATCGCGTTGAACCTTTTCATTGCGCTCGTGGCATCGTTGTGTCTGCAGAAGACGACCTCCCCAGTTCCAGTGCTGGTGCCGTCCTCCTTGTAATAGACTGCGGCTTTCCTGACGGCACCGACCGTGCCGAAAAGACATTCGAGATCCTTTCCGGTCACGTTGTAGCGCAGGTTGTCGATGAGAATCCTGCACTTACCGTCGTTCGCAAAGGATTTTTTCTCGATGATTTTCCTCCCGTCCATGGCTGGCCTCCTCTTGTCTCTCTTGACAAACGAGTTAGCTTCAACTTTCGTTAACTTCGGTGCGGCCGTAGGATACATTTTGTAACTTGGAAGAACTATGGAAACGTACAGAGTGCTGTGTTGTTTTGCTAGAGAGGTAACTGTCGTCGACGACTAAACGTTTTGGCAAAAAAGATGCTGGATATATAATTATTTTTCTATTAATTTTTTCTGCTAGTATTAAAAAAAAAATTTTTTTTTCCCCCATTCCTTTACGTATTAAAAAATATTAAAAAATATTTAAAAATTATTTATGCTGCTGAATAATTGATTAACACGATATATATTTTTTTGCGAGTTTTTATTAGAGATTGTTTGTAAAGTTTCTTGTCGATTAACATTGGCCCACTGGCTCGACCGGCTTCTTTTCGCACATGTATTGGTCGATTTCCATGTCGAGCTGGTCTTTCGTGGGCTTGCTGACTTCCGTTTTCTGCTGTTTTTGCTGCTTCTTGAAGACTCTCGATTTTCTAGTCTTGGGCGGCTGGCGAAAGGTCTTGTCCGTACGGTCGAACGTTTGTCTTTCCCGCTGCTTGGGCAATGTCTCTGTCCTGTCAGAGACGAACTTCAACCTCATTGGTCTTCCGTCGAGCGTCATCGCGTTGAACCTTTTCATTGCGCTCGTGGCATCGTTGTGTCTGCAGAAGACGACCTCCCCAGTTCCAGTGCTGGTGCCGTCCTCCTTGTAATAGACTGCGGCTTTCCTGACGGCACCGACCGTGCCGAAAAGACATTCGAGATCCTTTCCGGTCACGTTGTAGCGCAGGTTGTCGATGAGAATCCTGCACTTACCGTCGTTCGCAAAGGATTTTTTTCTCGATGATTTTCCTCCCGTCCATGGCTGGCCTCCTCTTGTCTCTCTTGACAAACGAGTTAGCTTCAACTTTCGTTAACTTCGGTGCGGCCGTAGGATACATTTTGTAACTTGGAAGAACTATGGAAACGTACAGAGTGCTGTGTTGTTTTGCTAGAGAGGTAACTGTCGTCGACGACTAAACGTTTTGGCAAAAAAGATGCTGGATATATAATTATTTTTCTATTAATTTTTTCTGCTAGTATTAAAAAAAAAATTTTTTTATTTATCCCATTCCTTTACGTATTAAAAAATATTTAAAAATTATTTATGCTGCTGAATAATTGATTAACACGATATATTTTTTTTGCGAGTTTTTATTAGAGATTGTTTGTAAAGTTTCTTGTCGATTAACATTGGCCCACTGGCTCGACCGGCTTCTTTTCGCACATGTATTGGTCGATTTCCATGTCGAGCTGGTCTTTCGTGGGCTTGCTGACTTCCGTTTTCTGCTGTTTTTGCTGCTTCTTGAAGACTCTCGATTTTCTAGTCTTGGGCGGCTGGCGAAAGGTCTTGTCCGTACGGTCGAACGTTTGTCTTTCCCGCTGCTTGGGCAATGTCTCTGTCCTGTCAGAGACGAACTTCAACCTCATTGGTCTTCCGTCGAGCGTCATCGCGTTGAACCTTTTCATTGCGCTCGTGGCATCGTTGTGTCTGCAGAAGACGACCTCCCCAGTTCCAGTGCTGGTGCCGTCCTCCTTGTAATAGACTGCGGCTTTCCTGACGGCACCGACCGTGCCGAAAAGACATTCGAGATCCTTTCCGGTCACGTTGTAGCGCAGGTTGTCGATGAGAATCCTGCACTTACCGTCGTTCGCAAAGGATTTTTTCTCGATGATTTTCCTCCCGTCCATGGCTGGCCTCCTCTTGTCTCTTTTGACAAACGAGTTAGCTTCAACTTTCGTTAACTTCGGTGCGGCCGTAGGATACATTTTGTAACTTGGAAGAACTATGGAAACGTACAGAGTGCTGTGTTGTTTTGCTAGAGAGGTAACTGTCGTCGACGACTAAACGTTTTGGCAAAAAAGATGCTGGATATATAATTATTTTTCTATTAATTTTTTCTGCTAGTATTAAAAAAAAAAATTTTTTTTTCCCCCATTCCTTTACGTATTAAAAATATTAAAAAATATTTAAAAATTATTTATGCTGCTGAATAATTGATTAACACGATATATATTTTTTTGCGAGTTTTTATTAGAGATTGTTTGTAAAGTTTCTTGTCGATTAACATTGGCCCACTGGCTCGACCGGCTTCTTTTCGCACATGTATTGGTCGATTTCCATGTCGAGCTGGTCTTTCGTGGGCTTGCTGACTTCCGTTTTCTGCTGTTTTTGCTGCTTCTTGAAGACTCTCGATTTTCTAGTCTTGGGCGGCTGGCGAAAGGTCTTGTCCGTACGGTCGAACGTTTGTCTTTCCCGCTGCTTGGGCAATGTCTCTGTCCTGTCAGAGACGAACTTCAACCTCATTGGTCTTCCGTCGAGCGTCATCGCGTTGAACCTTTTCATTGCGCTCGTGGCATCGTTGTGTCTGCAGAAGACGACCTCCCCAGTTCCAGTGCTGGTGCCGTCCTCCTTGTAATAGACTGCGGCTTTCCTGACGGCACCGACCGTGCCGAAAAGACATTCGAGATCCTTTCCGGTCACGTTGTAGCGCAGGTTGTCGATGAGAATCCTGCACTTACCGTCGTTCGCAAAGGATTTTTTCTCGATGATTTTCCTCCCGTCCATGGCTGGCCTCCTCTTGTCTCTCTTGACAAACGAGTTAGCTTCAACTTTCGTTAACTTCGGTGCGGCCGTAGGATACATTTTGTAACTTGGAAGAACTATGGAAACGTACAGAGTGCTGTGTTGTTTTGCTAGAGAGGTAACTGTCGTCGACGACTAAACGTTTTGGCAAAAAAGATGCTGGATATATAATTATTTTTCTATTAATTTTTTCTGCTAGTATTAAAAAAAAATTTTTTTTCCCCCCATTCCTTTACGTATTAAAAAATATTTAAAAATTATTTATGCTGCTGAATAATTGATTAACACGATATATATTTTTTTGCGAGTTTTTATTAGAGATTGTTTGTAAAGTTTCTTGTCGATTAACATTGGGCCCACTGGCTCGACCGGCTTCTTTTCGCACATGTATTGGTCGATTTCCATGTCGAGCTGGTCTTTCGTGGGCTTGCTGACTTCCGTTTTCTGCTGTTTTTGCTGCTTCTTGAAGACTCTCGATTTTCTAGTCTTGGGCGGCTGGCGAAAGGTCTTGTCCGTACGGTCGAACGTTTGTCTTTCCCGCTGCTTGGGCAATGTCTCTGTCCTGTCAGAGACGAACTTCAACCTCATTGGTCTTCCGTCGAGCGTCATCGCGTTGAACCTTTTCATTGCGCTCGTGGCATCGTTGTGTCTGCAGAAGACGACCTCCCCAGTTCCAGTGCTGGTGCCGTCCTCCTTGTAATAGACTGCGGCTTTCCTGACGGCACCGACCGTGCCGAAAAGACATTCGAGATCCTTTCCGGTCACGTTGTAGCGCAGGTTGTCGATGAGAATCCTGCACTTACCGTCGTTCGCAAAGGATTTTTTCTCGATGATTTTCCTCCCGTCCATGGCTGGCCTCCTCTTGTCTCTCTTGACAAACGAGTTAGCTTCAACTTTCGTTAACTTCGGTGCGGCCGTAGGATACATTTTGTAACTTGGAAGAACTATGGAAACGTACAGAGTGCTGTGTTGTTTTGCTAGAGAGGTAACTGTCGTCGACGACTAAACGTTTTGGCAAAAAAGATGCTGGATATATAATTATTTTTCTATTAATTTTTTCTGCTAGTATTAAAAAAATTTTTTTTATTTCTCCCATTCCTTTACGTATTAAAAAATATTTAAAAATTATTTATGCTGCTGAATAGTTGATTAACACGATATATATTTTTTTGCGAGTTTTTATTAGAGATTGTTTGTAAAGTTTCTTGTCGATTAACATTGGCCCACTGGCTCGACCGGCTTCTTTTCGCACATGTATTGGTCGATTTCCATGTCGAGCTGGTCTTTCGTGGGCTTGCTGACTTCCGTTTTCTGCTGTTTTTGCTGCTTCTTGAAGACTCTCGATTTTCTAGTCTTGGGCGGCTGGCGAAAGGTCTTGTCCGTACGGTCGAACGTTTGTCTTTCCCGCTGCTTGGGCAATGTCTCTGTCCTGTCAGAGACGAACTTCAACCTCATTGGTCTTCCGTCGAGCGTCATCGCGTTGAACCTTTTCATTGCGCTCGTGGCATCGTTGTGTCTGCAGAAGACGACCTCCCCAGTTCCAGTGCTGGTACCGTCCTCCTTGTAATAGACTGTGGCTTTCCTGACGGCACCGACCGTGCCGAAAAGACATTCGAGATCCTTTCCGGTCACGTTGTAGCGCAGGTTGTCGATGAGAATCCTGCACTTACCGTCGTTCGCAAAGGATTTTTTCTCGATGATTTTCCTCCCGTCCATGGCTGGCCTCCTCTTGTCTCTCTTGACAAACGAGTTAGCTTCAACTTTCGTTAACTTCGGTGCGGCCGTAGGATACATTTTGTAACTTGGAAGAACTATGGAAACGTACAGAGTGCTGTGTTGTTTTGCTAGAGAGGTAACTGTCGTCGACGACTAAACGTTTTGGCAAAAAAGATGCTGGATATATAATTATTTTTCTATTAATTTTTTTCTGCTATTATTAAAAAAAAAATTTTTTTCCCCCCATTCCTTTACGTATTAAAAAATATTTAAAAATTATTTATGCTGCTGAATAATTGATTAACACGATATATATTTTTTTGCGAGTTTTTATTAGAGATTGTTTGTAAAGTTTCTTGTCGATTAACATTGGCCCACTGGCTCGACCGGCTTCTTTTCGCACATGTATTGGTCGATTTCCATGTCGAGCTGGTCTTTCGTGGGCTTGCTGACTTCCGTTTTCTGCTGTTTTTGCTGCTTCTTGAAGACTCTCGATTTTCTAGTCTTGGGCGGCTGGCGAAAGGTCTTGTCCGTACGGTCGAACGTTTGTCTTTCCCGCTGCTTGGGCAATGTCTCTGTCCTGTCAGAGACGAACTTCAACCTCATTGGTCTTCCGTCGAGCGTCATCGCGTTGAACCTTTTCATTGCGCTCGTGGCATCGTTGTGTCTGCAGAAGACGACCTCCCCAGTTCCAGTGCTGGTACCGTCCTCCTTGTAATAGACTGTGGCTTTCCTGACGGCACCGACCGTGCCGAAAAGACATTCGAGATCCTTTCCGGTCACGTTGTAGCGCAGGTTGTCGATGAGAATCCTGCACTTACCGTCGTTCGCAAAGGATTTTTTCTCGATGATTTTCCTCCCGTCCATGGCTGGCCTCCTCTTGTCTCTCTTGACAAACGAGTTAGCTTCAACTTTCGTTAACTTCGGTGCGGCCGTAGGATACATTTTGTAACTTGGAAGAACTATGGAAACGTACAGAGTGCTGTGTTGTTTTGCTAGAGAGGTAACTGTCGTCGACGACTAAACGTTTTGGCAAAAAAGATGCTGGATATATAATTATTTTTCTATTAATTTTTTTCTGCTATTATTAAAAAAAAATTTTTTTCCCCCCATTCCTTTACGTATTAAAAAATATTTAAAAATTATTTATGCTGCTGAATAATTGATTAACACGATATATATTTTTTTGCGAGTTTTTATTAGAGATTGTTTGTAAAGTTTCTTGTCGATTAACATTGGCCCACTGGCTCGACCGGCTTCTTTTCGCACATGTATTGGTCGATTTCCATGTCGAGCTGGTCTTTCGTGGGCTTGCTGACTTCCGTTTTCTGCTGTTTTTGCTGCTTCTTGAAGACTCTCGATTTTCTAGTCTTGGGCGGCTGGCGAAAGGTCTTGTCCGTACGGTCGAACGTTTGTCTTTCCCGCTGCTTGGGCAATGTCTCTGTCCTGTCAGAGACGAACTTCAACCTCATTGGTCTTCCGTCGAGCGTCATCGCGTTGAACCTTTTCATTGCGCTCGTGGCATCGTTGTGTCTGCAGAAGACGACCTCCCCAGTTCCAGTGCTGGTGCCGTCCTCCTTGTAATAGACTGCGGCTTTCCTGACGGCACCGACCGTGCCGAAAAGACATTCGAGATCCTTTCCGGTCACGTTGTAGCGCAGGTTGTCGATGAGAATCCTGCACTTACCGTCGTTCGCAAAGGATTTTTTCTCGATGATTTTCCTCCCGACCATGGCTGGCCTCCTCTTGTCTCTCTTGACAAACGAGTTAGCTTCAACTTTCGTTAACTTCGGTGCGGCCGTAGGATACATTTTGTAACTTGGAAGAACTATGGAAACGTACAGAGTGCTGTGTTGTTTTGCTAGAGAGGTAACTGTCGTCGACGACTAAACGTTTTGGCAAAAAAGATGCTGGATATATAATTATTTTTCTATTAATTTTTTCTGCTATTATTAAAAAAAAAAATTTTTACACACCATTCCTTTACGTATTAAAAAATATTTAAAAATTATTTATGCTGCTGAATAATTGATTAACACGATATATATTTTTTGCGAGTTTTTATTAGAGATTGTTTGTAAAGTTTCTTGTCGATTAACATTGGCCCACTGGCTCGACCGGCTTCTTTTCGCACATGTATTGGTCGATTTCCATGTCGAGCTGGTCTTTCGTGGGCTTGCTGACTTCCGTTTTCTGCTGTTTTTGCTGCTTCTTGAAGACTCTCGATTTTCTAGTCTTGGGCGGCTGGCGAAAGGTCTTGTCCGTACGGTCGAACGTTTGTCTTTCCCGCTGCTTGGGCAATGTCTCTGTCCTGTCAGAGACGAACTTCAACCTCATTGGTCTTCCGTCGAGCGTCATCGCGTTGAACCTTTTCATTGCGCTCGTGGCATCGTTGTGTCTGCAGAAGACGACCTCCCCAGTTCCAGTGCTGGTACCGTCCTCCTTGTAATAGACTGCGGCTTTCCTGACGGCACCGACCGTGCCGAAAAGACATTCGAGATCCTTTCCGGTCACGTTGTAGCGCAGGTTGTCGATGAGAATCCTGCACTTACCGTCGTTCGCAAAGGATTTTTTCTCGATGATTTTCCTCCCGTCCATGGCTGGCCTCCTCTTGTCTCTCCTGACAAACGAGTTAGTTTCAACTTTCGTAAACTTCGGTGCGGCCGTAGGATACATTTTGTAACTTGGAAGAACTATGGAAACGTACAGAGTGCTGTGTTGTTTTGCTAGAGAGGTAACTGTCGTCGACGAGTAAACGTTTTGGCAAAAAAGATGCTGGATATATAATTATTTTTCTATTAATTTTTTCTGCTAGTATTAAAAAAAAATTTTTTTTCCCCCCATTCCTTTACGTATTAAAAAATATTTAAAAATTATTTATGCTGCTGAATAATTGATTAACACGATATATATTTTTTTGCGAGTTTTTATTAGAGATTGTTTGTAAAGTTTCTTGTCGATTAACATTGGCCCACTGGCTCGACCGGCTTCTTTTCGCACATGTATTGGTCGATTTCCATGTCGAGCTGGTCTTTCGTGGGCTTGCTGACTTCCGTTTTCTGCTGTTTTTGCTGCTTCTTGAAGACTCTCGATTTTCTAGTCTTGGGCGGCTGGCGAAAGGTCTTGTCCGTACGGTCGAACGTTTGTCTTTCCCGCTGCTTGGGCAATGTCTCTGTCCTGTCAGAGACGAACTTCAACCTCATTGGTCTTCCGTCGAGCGTCATCGCGTTGAACCTTTTCATTGCGCTCGTGGCATCGTTGTGTCTGCAGAAGACGACCTCCCCAGTTCCAGTGCTGGTACCGTCCTCCTTGTAATAGACTGTGGCTTTCCTGACGGCACCGACCGTGCCGAAAAGACATTCGAGATCCTTTCCGGTCACGTTGTAGCGCAGGTTGTCGATGAGAATCCTGCACTTACCGTCGTTCGCAAAGGATTTTTTCTCGATGATTTTCCTCCCGTCCATGGCTGGCCTCCTCTTGTCTCTCTTGACAAACGAGTTAGCTTCAACTTTCGTTAACTTCGGTGCGGCCGTAGGATACATTTTGTAACTTGGAAGAACTATGGAAACGTACAGAGTGCTGTGTTGTTTTGCTAGAGAGGTAACTGTCGTCGACGACTAAACGTTTTGGCAAAAAAGATGCTGGATATATAATTATTTTTCTATTTATTTTTTCTGCTTGTATTAAAAAAAAAATTTTTTTTCCCCCATTCCTTTACGTATTAAAAAATATTAAAAAATATTTAAAAATTATTTATGCTGCTGAATAGTTGATTAACACGATATATATTTTTTTGCGAGTTTTTATTAGAGATTGTTTGTAAAGTTTCTTGTCGATTAACATTGGCCCACTGGCTCGACCGGCTTCTTTTCGCACATGTATTGGTCGATTTCCATGTCGAGCTGGTCTTTCGTGGGCTTGCTGACTTCCGTTTTCTGCTGTTTTTGCTGCTTCTTGAAGACTCTCGATTTTCTAGTCTTGGGCGGCTGGCGAAAGGTCTTGTCCGTACGGTCTAACGTTTGTCTTTCCCGCTGCTTGGGCAATGTCTCTGTCCTGTCAGAGACGAACTTCAACCTCATTGGTCTTCCGTCGAGCGTCATCGCGTTGAACCTTTTCATTGCGCTCGTGGCATCGTTGTGTCTGCAGAAGACGACCTCCCCAGTTCCAGTGCTGGTGCCGTCCTCCTTGTAATAGACTGCGGCTTTCCTGACGGCACCGACCGTGCCGAAAAGACATTCGAGATCCTTTCCGGTCACGTTGTAGCGCAGGTTGTCGATGAGAATCCTGCACTTACCGTCGTTCGCAAAGGATTTTTTCTCGATGATTTTCCTCCCGTCCATGGCTGGCCTCCTCTTGTCTCTCTTGACAAACGAGTTAGCTTCAACTTTCGTTAACTTCGGTGCGGCCGTAGGATACATTTTGTAACTTGGAAGAACTATGGAAACGTACAGAGTGCTGTGTTGTTTTGCTAGAGAGGTAACTGTCGTCGACGACTAAACGTTTTGGCAAAAAAGATGCTGGATATATAATTATTTTTCTATTAATTTTTTCTGCTAGTATTAAAAAAAAAATTTTTTTTCCCCCATTCCTTTACGTATTAAAAAATATTTAAAAATTATTTATGCTGCTGAATAATTGATTAACACGATATATATTTTTTTGCGAGTTTTTATTAGAGATTGTTTGTAAAGTTTCTTGTCGATTAACATTGGCCCACTGGCTCGACCGGCTTCTTTTCGCACATGTATTGGTCGATTTCCATGTCGAGCTGGTCTTTCGTGGGCTTGCTGACTTCCGTTTTCTGCTGTTTTTGCTGCTTCTTGAAGACTCTCGATTTTCTAGTCTTGGGCGGCTGGCGAAAGGTCTTGTCCGTACGGTCGAACGTTTGTCTTTCCCGCTGCTTGGGGCAATGTCTCTGTCCTGTCAGAGACGAACTTCAACCTCATTGGTCTTCCGTCGAGCGTCATCGCGTTGAACCTTTTCATTGCGCTCGTGGCATCGTTGTGTCTGCAGAAGACGACCTCCCCAGTTCCAGTGCTGGTGCCGTCCTCCTTGTAATAGACTGCGGCTTTCCTGACGGCACCGACCGTGCCGAAAAGACATTCGAGATCCTTTCCGGTCACGTTGTAGCGCAGGTTGTCGATGAGAATCCTGCACTTACCGTCGTTCGCAAAGGATTTTTTCTCGATGATTTTCCTCCCGTCCATGGCTGGCCTCCTCTTGTCTCTCTTGACAAACGAGTTAGCTTCAACTTTCGTTAACTTCGGTGCGGCCGTAGGATACATTTTGTAACTTGGAAGAACTATGGAAACGTACAGAGTGCTGTGTTGTTTTGCTAGAGAGGTAACTGTCGTCGACGACTAAACGTTTTGGCAAAAAAGATGCTGGATATATAATTATTTTTCTATTAATTTTTTCTGCTAGTATTAAAAAAAAAATTTTTTTATTTCTCCCATTCCTTTACGTATTAAAAAATATTTAAAAATTATTTATGCTGCTGAATAATTGATTAACACGATATATTTTTTTTTGCGAGTTTTTATTAGAGATTGTTTGTAAAGTTTCTTGTCGATTAACATTGGCCCACTGGCTCGACCGGCTTCTTTTCGCACATGTATTGGTCGATTTCCATGTCGAGCTGGTCTTTCGTGGGCTTGCTGACTTCCGTTTTCTGCTGTTTTTGCTGCTTCTTGAAGACTCTCGATTTTCTAGTCTTGGGCGGCTGGCGAAAGGTCTTGTCCGTACGGTCGAACGTTTGTCTTTCCCGCTGCTTGGGCAATGTCTCTGTCCTGTCAGAGACGAACTTCAACCTCATTGGTCTTCCGTCGAGCGTCATCGCGTTGAACCTTTTCATTGCGCTCGTGGCATCGTTGTGTCTGCAGAAGACGACCTCCCCAGTTCCAGTGCTGGTGCCGTCCTCCTTGTAATAGACTGCGGCTTTCCTGACGGCACCGACCGTGCCGAAAAGACATTCGAGATCCTTTCCGGTCACGTTGTAGCGCAGGTTGTCGATGAGAATCCTGCACTTACCGTCGTTCGCAAAGGATTTTTTCTCGATGATTTTCCTCCCGTCCATGGCTGGCCTCCTCTTGTCTCTCTTGACAAACGAGTTAGCTTCAACTTTCGTTAACTTCGGTGCGGCCGTAGGATACATTTTGTAACTTGGAAGAACTATGGAAACGTACAGAGTGCTGTGTTGTTTTGCTAGAGAGGTAACTGTCGTCGACGACTAAACGTTTTGGCAAAAAAGATGCTGGATATATAATTATTTTTCTATTAATTTTTTCTGCTAGTATTAAAAAAAAAATTTTTTTTCCCCCATTCCTTTACGTATTAAAAAATATTAAAAAATATTTAAAAATTATTTATGCTGCTGAATAATTGATTAACACGATATATATTTTTTTGCGAGTTTTTATTAGAGATTGTTTGTAAAGTTTCTTGTCGATTAACATTGGCCCACTGGCTCGACCGGCTTCTTTTCGCACATGTATTGGTCGATTTCCATGTCGAGCTGGTCTTTCGTGGGCTTGCTGACTTCCGTTTTCTGCTGTTTTTGCTGCTTCTTGAAGACTCTCGATTTTCTAGTCTTGGGCGGCTGGCGAAAGGTCTTGTCCGTACGGTCGAACGTTTGTCTTTCCCGCTGCTTGGGCAATGTCTCTGTCCTGTCAGAGACGAACTTCAACCTCATTGGTCTTCCGTCGAGCGTCATCGCGTTGAACCTTTTCATTGCGCTCGTGGCATCGTTGTGTCTGCAGAAGACGACCTCCCCAGTTCCAGTGCTGGTGCCGTCCTCCTTGTAATAGACTGCGGCTTTCCTGACGGCACCGACCGTGCCGAAAAGACATTCGAGATCCTTTCCGGTCACGTTGTAGCGCAGGTTGTCGATGAGAATCCTGCACTTACCGTCGTTCGCAAAGGATTTTTTCTCGATGATTTTCCTCCCGTCCATGGCTGGCCTCCTCTTGTCTCTCTTGACAAACGAGTTAGCTTCAACTTTCGTTAACTTCGGTGCGGCCGTAGGATACATTTTGTAACTTGGAAGAACTATGGAAACGTACAGAGTGCTGTGTTGTTTTGCTAGAGAGGTAACTGTCGTCGACGACTAAACGTTTTGGCAAAAAAGATGCTGGATATATAATTATTTTTCTATTAATTTTTTCTGCTAGTATTAAAAAAAAATTTTTTTTTCCCCCATTCCTTTACGTATTAAAAAATATTTAAAAATTATTTATGCTGCTGAATAATTGATTAACACGATATATATTTTTTTGCGAGTTTTTATTAGAGATTGTTTGTAAAGTTTCTTGTCGATTAACATTGGCCCACTGGCTCGACCGGCTTCTTTTCGCACATGTATTGGTCGATTTCCATGTCGAGCTGGTCTTTCGTGGGCTTGCTGACTTCCGTTTTCTGCTGTTTTTGCTGCTTCTTGAAGACTCTCGATTTTCTAGTCTTGGGCGGCTGGCGAAAGGTCTTGTCCGTACGGTCGAACGTTTGTCTTTCCCGCTGCTTGGGCAATGTCTCTGTCCTGTCAGAGACGAACTTCAACCTCATTGGTCTTCCGTCGAGCGTCATCGCGTTGAACCTTTTCATTGCGCTCGTGGCATCGTTGTGTCTGCAGAAGACGACCTCCCCAGTTCCAGTGCTGGTGCCGTCCTCCTTGTAATAGACTGCGGCTTTCCTGACGGCACCGACCGTGCCGAAAAGACATTCGAGATCCTTTCCGGTCACGTTGTAGCGCAGGTTGTCGATGAGAATCCTGCACTTACCGTCGTTCGCAAAGGATTTTTTCTCGATGATTTTCCTCCCGTCCATGGCTGGCCTCCTCTTGTCTCTCTTGACAAACGAGTTAGCTTCAACTTTCGTTAACTTCGGTGCGGCCGTAGGATACATTTTGTAACTTGGAAGAACTATGGAAACGTACAGAGTGCTGTGTTGTTTTGCTAGAGAGGTAACTGTCGTCGACGACTAAACGTTTTGGCAAAAAAGATGCTGGATATATAATTATTTTTCTATTAATTTTTTCTGCTAGTATTAAAAAAAATTTTTTTATTTCTCCCATTCCTTTACGTATTAAAAAATATTTAAAAATTATTTATGCTGCTGAATAGTTGATTAACACGATATATTTTTTTGCGAGTTTTTATTAGAGATTGTTTGTAAAGTTTCTTGTCGATTAACATTGGCCCACTGGCTCGACCGGCTTCTTTTCGCACATGTATTGGTCGATTTCCATGTCGAGCTGGTCTTTCGTGGGCTTGCTGACTTCCGTTTTCTGCTGTTTTTGCTGCTTCTTGAAGACTCTCGATTTTCTAGTCTTGGGCGGCTGGCGAAAGGTCTTGTCCGTACGGTCGAACGTTTGTCTTTCCCGCTGCTTGGGCAATGTCTCTGTCCTGTCAGAGACGAACTTCAACCTCATTGGTCTTCCGTCGAGCGTCATCGCGTTGAACCTTTTCATTGCGCTCGTGGCATCGTTGTGTCTGCAGAAGACGACCTCCCCAGTTCCAGTGCTGGTGCCGTCCTCCTTGTAATAGACTGCGGCTTTCTTGACGGCACCGACCGTGCCGAAAAGACATTCGAGATCCTTTCCGGTCACGTTGTAGCGCAGGTTGTCGATGAGAATCCTGCACTTACCGTCGTTCGCAAAGGATTTTTTCTCGATGATTTTCCTCCCGTCCATGGCTGGCCTCCTCTTGTCTCTCTTGACAAACGAGTTAGCTTCAACTTTCGTTAACTTCGGTGCGGCCGTAGGATACATTTTGTAACTTGGAAGAACTATGGAAACGTACAGAGTGCTGTGTTGTTTTGCTAGAGAGGTAACTGTCGTCGACGACTAAACGTTTTGGCAAAAAAGATGCTGGATATATAATTATTTTTCTATTAATTTTTTTCTGCTAGTATTAAAAAAAAATTTTTTATTTCTCCCATTCCTTTACGTATTAAAAAATATTTAAAAATTATTTATGCTGCTGAATAATTGATTAACACGATATATTTTTTTTTGCGAGTTTTTATTAGAGATTGTTTGTAAAGTTTCTTGTCGATTAACATTGGCCCACTGGCTCGACCGGCTTCTTTTCGCACATGTATTGGTCGATTTCCATGTCGAGCTGGTCTTTCGTGGGCTTGCTGACTTCCGTTTTCTGCTGTTTTTGCTGCTTCTTGAAGACTCTCGATTTTCTAGTCTTGGGCGGCTGGCGAAAGGTCTTGTCCGTACGGTCGAACGTTTGTCTTTCCCGCTGCTTGGGCAATGTCTCTGTCCTGTCAGAGACGAACTTCAACCTCATTGGTCTTCCGTCGAGCGTCATCGCGTTGAACCTTTTCATTGCGCTCGTGGCATCGTTGTGTCTGCAGAAGACGACCTCCCCAGTTCCAGTGCTGGTGCCGTCCTCCTTGTAATAGACTGCGGCTTTCCTGACGGCACCGACCGTGCCGAAAAGACATTCGAGATCCTTTCCGGTCACGTTGTAGCGCAGGTTGTCGATGAGAATCCTGCACTTACCGTCGTTCGCAAAGGATTTTTTCTCGATGATTTTCCTCCCGTCCATGGCTGGCCTCCTCTTGTCTCTCTTGACAAACGAGTTAGCTTCAACTTTCGTTAACTTCGGTGCGGCCGTAGGATACATTTTGTAACTTGGAAGAACTATGGAAACGTACAGAGTGCTGTGTTGTTTTGCTAGAGAGGTAACTGTCGTCGACGACTAAACGTTTTGGCAAAAAAGATGCTGGATATATAATTATTTTTCTATTAATTTTTTCTGCTAGTATTAAAAAAATTTTTTTTATTTCTCCCATTCCTTTACGTATTAAAAAATATTTAAAAATATTTATGCTGCTGAATAGTTGATTAACACGATATATATTTTTTTGCGAGTTTTTATTAGAGATTGTTTGTAAAGTTTCTTGTCGATTAACATTGGCCCACTGGCTCGACCGGCTTCTTTTCGCACATGTATTGGTCGATTTCCATGTCGAGCTGGTCTTTCGTGGGCTTGCTGACTTCCGTTTTCTGCTGTTTTTGCTGCTTCTTGAAGACTCTCGATTTTCTAGTCTTGGGCGGCTGGCGAAAGGTCTTGTCCGTACGGTCGAACGTTTGTCTTTCCCGCTGCTTGGGCAATGTCTCTGTCCTGTCAGAGACGAACTTCAACCTCATTGGTCTTCCGTCGAGCGTCATCGCGTTGAACCTTTTCATTGCGCTCGTGGCATCGTTGTGTCTGCAGAAGACGACCTCCCCAGTTCCAGTGCTGGTGCCGTCCTCCTTGTAATAGACTGCGGCTTTCTTGACGGCACCGACCGTGCCGAAAAGACATTCGAGATCCTTTCCGGTCACGTTGTAGCGCAGGTTGTCGATGAGAATCCTGCACTTACCGTCGTTCGCAAAGGATTTTTTCTCGATGATTTTCCTCCCGTCCATGGCTGGCCTCCTCTTGTCTCTCTTGACAAACGAGTTAGCTTCAACTTTCGTTAACTTCGGTGCGGCCGTAGGATACATTTTGTAACTTGGAAGAACTATGGAAACGTACAGAGTGCTGTGTTGTTTTGCTAGAGAGGTAACTGTCGTCGACGACTAAACATTTTGGCAAAAAAGATGCTGGATATATAATTATTTTTCTATTAATTTTTTTCTGCTATTATTAAAAAAAAAATTTTTTTCCCCCCATTCCTTTACGTATTAAAAAATATTTAAAAATTATTTATGCTGCTGAATAATTGATTAACACGATATATATTTTTTTGCGAGTTTTTATTAGAGATTGTTTGTAAAGTTTCTTGTCGATTAACATTGGCCCACTGGCTCGACCGGCTTCTTTTCGCACATGTATTGGTCGATTTCCATGTCGAGCTGGTCTTTCGTGGGCTTGCTGACTTCCGTTTTCTGCTGTTTTTGCTGCTTCTTGAAGACTCTCGATTTTCTAGTCTTGGGCGGCTGGCGAAAGGTCTTGTCCGTACGGTCGAACGTTTGTCTTTCCCGCTGCTTGGGCAATGTCTCTGTCCTGTCAGAGACGAACTTCAACCTCATTGGTCTTCCGTCGAGCGTCATCGCGTTGAACCTTTTCATTGCGCTCGTGGCATCGTTGTGTCTGCAGAAGACGACCTCCCCAGTTCCAGTGCTGGTACCGTCCTCCTTGTAATAGACTGCGGCTTTCCTGACGGCACCGACCGTGCCGAAAAGACATTCGAGATCCTTTCCGGTCACGTTGTAGCGCAGGTTGTCGATGAGAATCCTGCACTTACCGTCGTTCGCAAAGGATTTTTTCTCGATGATTTTCCTCCCGTCCATGGCTGGCCTCCTCTTGTCTCTCCTGACAAACGAGTTAGTTTCAACTTTCGTAAACTTCGGTGCGGCCGTAGGATACATTTTGTAACTTGGAAGAACTATGGAAACGTACAGAGTGCTGTGTTGTTTTGCTAGAGAGGTAACTGTCGTCGACGAGTAAACGTTTTGGCAAAAAAGATGCTGGATATATAATTATTTTTCTATTAATTTTTTCTGCTAGTATTAAAAAAAAATTTTTTTTTCCCCCATTCCTTAACGTATTAAAAAATATTTAAAAATTATTTATGCTGCTGAATAATTGATTAACACGATATATATTTTTTTGCGAGTTTTTATTAGAGATTGTTTGTAAAGTTTCTTGTCGATTAACATTGGCCCACTGGCTCGACCGGCTTCTTTTCGCACATGTATTGGTCGATTTCCATGTCGAGCTGGTCTTTCGTGGGCTTGCTGACTTCCGTTTTCTGCTGTTTTTGCTGCTTCTTGAAGACTCTCGATTTTCTAGTCTTGGGCGGCTGGCGAAAGGTCTTGTCCGTACGGTCGAACGTTTGTCTTTCCCGCTGCTTGGGCAATGTCTCTGTCCTGTCAGAGACGAACTTCAACCTCATTGGTCTTCCGTCGAGCGTCATCGCGTTGAACCTTTTCATTGCGCTCGTGGCATCGTTGTGTCTGCAGAAGACGACCTCCCCAGTTCCAGTGCTGGTGCCGTCCTCCTTGTAATAGACTGCGGCTTTCCTGACGGCACCGACCGTGCCGAAAAGACATTCGAGATCCTTTCCGGTCACGTTGTAGCGCAGGTTGTCGATGAGAATCCTGCACTTACCGTCGTTCGCAAAGGATTTTTTCTCGATGATTTTCCTCCCGTCCATGGCTGGCCTCCTCTTGTCTCTCTTGACAAACGAGTTAGCTTCAACTTTCGTTAACTTCGGTGCGGCCGTAGGATACATTTTGTAACTTGGAAGAACTATGGAAACGTACAGAGTGCTGTGTTGTTTTGCTAGAGAGGTAACTGTCGTCGACGACTAAACGTTTTGGCAAAAAAGATGCTGGATATATAATTATTTTTCTATTAATTTTTTCTGCTAGTATTAAAAAAATTTTTTTATTTCTCCCATTCCTTTACGTATTAAAAAATATTTAAAAATTATTTATGCTGCTGAATAGTTGATTAACACGATATATATTTTTTTGCGAGTTTTTATTAGAGATTGTTTGTAAAGTTTCTTGTCGATTAACATTGGCCCACTGGCTCGACCGGCTTCTTTTCGCACATGTATTGGTCGATTTCCATGTCGAGCTGGTCTTTCGTGGGCTTGCTGACTTCCGTTTTCTGCTGTTTTTGCTGCTTCTTGAAGACTCTCGATTTTCTAGTCTTGGGCGGCTGGCGAAAGGTCTTGTCCGTACGGTCGAACGTTTGTCTTTCCCGCTGCTTGGGCAATGTCTCTGTCCTGTCAGAGACGAAACTTCAACCTCATTGGTCTTCCGTCGAGCGTCATCGCGTTGAACCTTTTCATTGCGCTCGTGGCATCGTTGTGTCTGCAGAAGACGACCTCCCCAGTTCCAGTGCTGGTGCCGTCCTCCTTGTAATAGACTGCGGCTTTCTTGACGGCACCGACCGTGCCGAAAAGACATTCGAGATCCTTTCCGGTCACGTTGTAGCGCAGGTTGTCGATGAGAATCCTGCACTTACCGTCGTTCGCAAAGGATTTTTTCTCGATGATTTTCCTCCCGTCCATGGCTGGCCTCCTCTTGTCTCTCTTGACAAACGAGTTAGCTTCAACTTTCGTTAACTTCGGTGCGGCCGTAGGATACATTTTGTAACTTGGAAGAACTATGGAAACGTACAGAGTGCTGTGTTGTTTTGCTAGAGAGGTAACTGTCGTCGACGACTAAACGTTTTGGCAAAAAAGATGCTGGATATATAATTATTTTTCTATTAATTTTTTCTGCTAGTATTAAAAAAAAAATTTTTTATTTCTCCCATTCCTTTACGTATTAAAAAATATTTAAAAATTATTTATGCTGCTGAATAATTGATTAACACGATATATTTTTTTTTGCGAGTTTTTATTAGAGATTGTTTGTAAAGTTTCTTGTCGATTAACATTGGCCCACTGGCTCGACCGGCTTCTTTTCGCACATGTATTGGTCGATTTCCATGTCGAGCTGGTCTTTCGTGGGCTTGCTGACTTCCGTTTTTCTGCTGTTTTTGCTGCTTCTTGAAGACTCTCGATTTTCTAGTCTTGGGCGGCTGGCGAAAGGTCTTGTCCGTACGGTCGAACGTTTGTCTTTCCCGCTGCTTGGGCAATGTCTCTGTCCTGTCAGAGACGAACTTCAACCTCATTGGTCTTCCGTCGAGCGTCATCGCGTTGAACCTTTTCATTGCGCTCGTGGCATCGTTGTGTCTGCAGAAGACGACCTCCCCAGTTCCAGTGCTGGTGCCGTCCTCCTTGTAATAGACTGCGGCTTTCCTGACGGCACCGACCGTGCCGAAAAGACATTCGAGATCCTTTCCGGTCACGTTGTAGCGCAGGTTGTCGATGAGAATCCTGCACTTACCGTCGTTCGCAAAGGATTTTTTCTCGATGATTTTCCTCCCGTCCATGGCTGGCCTCCTCTTGTCTCTCTTGACAAACGAGTTAGCTTCAACTTTCGTTAACTTCGGTGCGGCCGTAGGATACATTTTGTAACTTGGAAGAACTATGGAAACGTACAGAGTGCTGTGTTGTTTTGCTAGAGAGGTAACTGTCGTCGACGACTAAACGTTTTGGCAAAAAAGATGCTGGATATATAATTATTTTTCTATTAATTTTTTCTGCTAGTATTAAAAAAATTTTTTTTATTTCTCCCATTCCTTTACGTATTAAAAAATATTTAAAAATTATTTATGCTGCTGAATAGTTGATTAACACGATATATATTTTTTTGCGAGTTTTTATTAGAGATTGTTTGTAAAGTTTCTTGTCGATTAACATTGGCCCACTGGCTCGACCGGCTTCTTTTCGCACATGTATTGGTCGATTTCCATGTCGAGCTGGTCTTTCGTGGGCTTGCTGACTTCCGTTTTCTGCTGTTTTTGCTGCTTCTTGAAGACTCTCGATTTTCTAGTCTTGGGCGGCTGGCGAAAGGTCTTGTCCGTACGGTCGAACGTTTGTCTTTCCCGCTGCTTGGGCAATGTCTCTGTCCTGTCAGAGACGAACTTCAACCTCATTGGTCTTCCGTCGAGCGTCATCGCGTTGAACCTTTTCATTGCGCTCGTGGCATCGTTGTGTCTGCAGAAGACGACCTCCCCAGTTCCAGTGCTGGTGCCGTCCTCCTTGTAATAGACTGCGGCTTTCTTGACGGCACCGACCGTGCCGAAAAGACATTCGAGATCCTTTCCGGTCACGTTGTAGCGCAGGTTGTCGATGAGAATCCTGCACTTACCGTCGTTCGCAAAGGATTTTTTCTCGATGATTTTCCTCCCGTCCATGGCTGGCCTCCTCTTGTCTCTCTTGACAAACGAGTTAGCTTCAACTTTCGTTAACTTCGGTGCGGCCGTAGGATACATTTTGTAACTTGGAAGAACTATGGAAACGTACAGAGTGCTGTGTTGTTTTGCTAGAGAGGTAACTGTCGTCGACGACTAAACGTTTTGGCAAAAAAGATGCTGGATATATAATTATTTTTCTATTAATTTTTTCTGCTAGTATTAAAAAAAAATTTTTTTATTTCTCCCATTCCTTTACGTATTAAAAAATATTTAAAAATTATTTATGCTGCTGAATAATTGATTAACACGATATATTTTTTTTTGCGAGTTTTTATTAGAGATTGTTTGTAAAGTTTCTTGTCGATTAACATTGGCCCACTGGCTCGACCGGCTTCTTTTCGCACATGTATTGGTCGATTTCCATGTCGAGCTGGTCTTTCGTGGGCTTGCTGACTTCCGTTTTCTGCTGTTTTTGCTGCTTCTTGAAGACTCTCGATTTTCTAGTCTTGGGCGGCTGGCGAAAGGTCTTGTCCGTACGGTCGAACGTTTGTCTTTCCCGCTGCTTGGGCAATGTCTCTGTCCTGTCAGAGACGAACTTCAACCTCATTGGTCTTCCGTCGAGCGTCATCGCGTTGAACCTTTTCATTGCGCTCGTGGCATCGTTGTGTCTGCAGAAGACGACCTCCCCAGTTCCAGTGCTGGTGCCGTCCTCCTTGTAATAGACTGCGGCTTTCCTGACGGCACCGACCGTGCCGAAAAGACATTCGAGATCCTTTCCGGTCACGTTGTAGCGCAGGTTGTCGATGAGAATCCTGCACTTACCGTCGTTCGCAAAGGATTTTTTCTCGATGATTTTCCTCCCGTCCATGGCTGGCCTCCTCTTGTCTCTCTTGACAAACGAGTTAGCTTCAACTTTCGTTAACTTCGGTGCGGCCGTAGGATACATTTTGTAACTTGGAAGAACTATGGAAACGTACAGAGTGCTGTGTTGTTTTGCTAGAGAGGTAACTGTCGTCGACGACTAAACGTTTTGGCAAAAAAGATGCTGGATATATAATTATTTTTCTATTAATTTTTTCTGCTAGTATTAAAAAAATTTTTTTTATTTCTCCCATTCCTTTACGTATTAAAAAATATTTAAAAATTATTTATGCTGCTGAATAGTTGATTAACACGATATATATTTTTTTGCGAGTTTTTATTAGAGATTGTTTGTAAAGTTTCTTGTCGATTAACATTGGCCCACTGGCTCGACCGGCTTCTTTTCGCACATGTATTGGTCGATTTCCATGTCGAGCTGGTCTTTCGTGGGCTTGCTGACTTCCGTTTTCTGCTGTTTTTGCTGCTTCTTGAAGACTCTCGATTTTCTAGTCTTGGGCGGCTGGCGAAAGGTCTTGTCCGTACGGTCGAACGTTTGTCTTTCCCGCTGCTTGGGCAATGTCTCTGTCCTGTCAGAGACGAACTTCAACCTCATTGGTCTTCCGTCGAGCGTCATCGCGTTGAACCTTTTCATTGCGCTCGTGGCATCGTTGTGTCTGCAGAAGACGACCTCCCCAGTTCCAGTGCTGGTGCCGTCCTCCTTGTAATAGACTGCGGCTTTCTTGACGGCACCGACCGTGCCGAAAAGACATTCGAGATCCTTTCCGGTCACGTTGTAGCGCAGGTTGTCGATGAGAATCCTGCACTTACCGTCGTTCGCAAAGGATTTTTTCTCGATGATTTTCCTCCCGTCCATGGCTGGCCTCCTCTTGTCTCTCTTGACAAACGAGTTAGCTTCAACTTTCGTTAACTTCGGTGCGGCCGTAGGATACATTTTGTAACTTGGAAGAACTATGGAAACGTACAGAGTGCTGTGTTGTTTTGCTAGAGAGGTAACTGTCGTCGACGACTAAACGTTTTGGCAAAAAAGATGCTGGATATATAATTATTTTTCTATTAATTTTTTTCTGCTATTATTAAAAAAAAAATTTTTTTCCCCCCATTCCTTTACGTATTAAAAAATATTTAAAAATTATTTATGCTGCTGAATAATTGATTAACACGATATATATTTTTTTGCGAGTTTTTATTAGAGATTGTTTGTAAAGTTTCTTGTCGATTAACATTGGCCCACTGGCTCGACCGGCTTCTTTTCGCACATGTATTGGTCGATTTCCATGTCGAGCTGGTCTTTCGTGGGCTTGCTGACTTCCGTTTTCTGCTGTTTTTGCTGCTTCTTGAAGACTCTCGATTTTCTAGTCTTGGGCGGCTGGCGAAAGGTCTTGTCCGTACGGTCGAACGTTTGTCTTTCCCGCTGCTTGGGCAATGTCTCTGTCCTGTCAGAGACGAACTTCAACCTCATTGGTCTTCCGTCGAGCGTCATCGCGTTGAACCTTTTCATTGCGCTCGTGGCATCGTTGTGTCTGCAGAAGACGACCTCCCCAGTTCCAGTGCTGGTGCCGTCCTCCTTGTAATAGACTGCGGCTTTCTTGACGGCACCGACCGTGCCGAAAAGACATTCGAGATCCTTTCCGGTCACGTTTGTAGCGCAGGTTGTCGATGAGAATCCTGCACTTACCGTCGTTCGCAAAGGATTTTTTCTCGATGATTTTCCTCCCGTCCATGGCTGGCCTCCTCTTGTCTCTCTTGACAAACGAGTTAGCTTCAACTTTCGTTAACTTCGGTGCGGCCGTAGGATACATTTTGTAACTTGGAAGAACTATGGAAACGTACAGAGTGCTGTGTTGTTTTGCTAGAGAGGTAACTGTCGTCGACGACTAAACGTTTTGGCAAAAAAGATGCTGGATATATAATTATTTTTCTATTAATTTTTTTCTGCTATTATTAAAAAAAAAATTTTTTTCCCCCCATTCCTTTACGTATTAAAAAATATTTAAAAATTATTTATGCTGCTGAATAATTGATTAACACGATATATATTTTTTTGCGAGTTTTTATTAGAGATTGTTTGTAAAGTTTCTTGTCGATTAACATTGGCCCACTGGCTCGACCGGCTTCTTTTCGCACATGTATTGGTCGATTTCCATGTCGAGCTGGTCTTTCGTGGGCTTGCTGACTTCCGTTTTCTGCTGTTTTTGCTGCTTCTTGAAGACTCTCGATTTTCTAGTCTTGGGCGGCTGGCGAAAGGTCTTGTCCGTACGGTCGAACGTTTGTCTTTCCCGCTGCTTGGGCAATGTCTCTGTCCTGTCAGAGACGAACTTCAACCTCATTGGTCTTCCGTCGAGCGTCATCGCGTTGAACCTTTTCATTGCGCTCGTGGCATCGTTGTGTCTGCAGAAGACGACCTCCCCAGTTCCAGTGCTGGTGCCGTCCTCCTTGTAATAGACTGCGGCTTTCCTGACGGCACCGACCGTGCCGAAAAGACATTCGAGATCCTTTCCGGTCACGTTGTAGCGCAGGTTGTCGATGAGAATCCTGCACTTACCGTCGTTCGCAAAGGATTTTTTCTCGATGATTTTCCTCCCGTCCATGGCTGGCCTCCTCTTGTCTCTCTTGACAAACGAGTTAGCTTCAACTTTCGTTAACTTCGGTGCGGCCGTAGGATACATTTTGTAACTTGGAAGAACTATGGAAACGTACAGAGTGCTGTGTTGTTTTGCTAGAGAGGTAACTGTCGTCGACGACTAAACGTTTTGGCAAAAAAGATGCTGGATATATAATTATTTTTCTATTAATTTTTTCTGCTAGTATTAAAAAAAAAATTTTTTTATTTCTCCCATTCCTTTACGTATTAAAAAATATTTAAAAATTATTTATGCTGCTGAATAATTGATTAACACGATATATTTTTTTTTGCGAGTTTTTATTAGAGATTGTTTGTAAAGTTTCTTGTCGATTAACATTGGCCCACTGGCTCGACCGGCTTCTTTTCGCACATGTATTGGTCGATTTCCATGTCGAGCTGGTCTTTCGTGGGCTTGCTGACTTCCGTTTTCTGCTGTTTTTGCTGCTTCTTGAAGACTCTCGATTTTCTAGTCTTGGGCGGCTGGCGAAAGGTCTTGTCCGTACGGTCGAACGTTTGTCTTTCCCGCTGCTTGGGCAATGTCTCTGTCCTGTCAGAGACGAACTTCAACCTCATTGGTCTTCCGTCGAGCGTCATCGCGTTGAACCTTTTCATTGCGCTCGTGGCATCGTTGTGTCTGCAGAAGACGACCTCCCCAGTTCCAGTGCTGGTGCCGTCCTCCTTGTAATAGACTGCGGCTTTCCTGACGGCACCGACCGTGCCGAAAAGACATTCGAGATCCTTTCCGGTCACGTTGTAGCGCAGGTTGTCGATGAGAATCCTGCACTTACCGTCGTTCGCAAAGGATTTTTTCTCGATGATTTTCCTCCCGTCCATGGCTGGCCTCCTCTTGTCTCTCTTGACAAACGAGTTAGCTTCAACTTTCGTTAACTTCGGTGCGGCCGTAGGATACATTTTGTAACTTGGAAGAACTATGGAAACGTACAGAGTGCTGTGTTGTTTTGCTAGAGAGGTAACTGTCGTCGACGACTAAACGTTTTGGCAAAAAAGATGCTGGATATATAATTATTTTTCTATTAATTTTTTCTGCTAGTATTAAAAAAAAATTTTTTTATTTCTCCCATTCCTTTACGTATTAAAAAATATTTAAAAATTATTTATGCTGCTGAATAATTGATTAACACGATATATATTTTTTTGCGAGTTTTTATTAGAGATTGTTTGTAAAGTTTCTTGTCGATTAACATTGGCCCACTGGCTCGACCGGCTTCTTTTCGCACATGTATTGGTCGATTTCCATGTCGAGCTGGTCTTTCGTGGGCTTGCTGACTTCCGTTTTCTGCTGTTTTTGCTGCTTCTTGAAGACTCTCGATTTTCTAGTCTTGGGCGGCTGGCGAAAGGTCTTGTCCGTACGGTCGAACGTTTGTCTTTCCCGCTGCTTGGGCAATGTCTCTGTCCTGTCAGAGACGAACTTCAACCTCATTGGTCTTCCGTCGAGCGTCATCGCGTTGAACCTTTTCATTGCGCTCGTGGCATCGTTGTGTCTGCAGAAGACGACCTCCCCAGTTCCAGTGCTGGTGCCGTCCTCCTTTGCTTTGTTGTCCAATTATGGAAAATTTTGGATTGTTGAAAGTTAGATGTTGTCTTTTATATTATGAATTGAAATGAAAAGCATCTAAATTTTTTTTTAGTAGTATTGACTCGGTTATTGTAACAAATGAGATTCAGTTGATTTGAAACATTTGTATCAATCAATCAATCGATCGATAGCATTTGTATTTATTCGGGTTTTGTCTTATTTGAAATCCGCCCTCATAACTCCTTACGGTAGTGGTAAATGCTATATTAATATCTTCAAAACTCATCCTTAAATTGGATATGTTTTCGGTAAATAATGGGTCAGAACGTGCTCTGGTTTCTTTATAAACAGAAATATTGTCAAATATTTGCTTTCAGCGTTTTTGAAGTGGGAGAGATTACAATATTTTGAAAAACTGGTTGAGGAATTTTTATTTTGATCTAGAATTTCGCAGTTATGCTTCTAAGTAAATACCATAATTCAGAATGAAGATTCTTGTCGCTGTGTGTGGACCGCATACGTATATTTTAGAAACTGAAAGCGAAACCTAGAATTAACACTAAAAATACCTTTCAGTTTAAGCATTTCTCTAGCTAGGTTGCTGTAGTCTTTCAAAATTGCTAATTGGACTTAACTCTAGTGATATCAGATTATTTAAAGAATTTAATCCATGTTCAACACTGGAAACAAGGTAATTTGAAACTATTAAATTCATATTAATATGTTTTTATTTATCTTAACGTTTCTTTTCATTAAGTAATCAATGTTTGAGAATTTAACATCATTGATACTGGCGGATTTAGAGATTATATTGGTGTCTAGCTCTGGATCAGGGAAATAGAAATCTCGCGAATTATCGGAGGAGAAATGTATGTTAAATGTTATTATTATATTTAATAATATTATATTTATATTAAATATTATTATTATATTTAAGTTACATTAAAGACTAAATCAAGATCTAGGGTATCTGTTCGTAAATTGGGGATCATTGTCCGATACTCAAAGCGAGATAGCAAAAAATATTAAGCAATATTTCATGAAAACTGACAAAAAAATAAATTCATAATGCTCAGCATAGTAAGACTTCACATACATTGCTTGTCCATGACATATGTCCACATGTGTTTATATAATTGAAGTACAGATAATTAACATTATTTTGAACATTTCTGTAAAGCGACTTGATTTTTACCAAAACGCCGTTATCAATAACTATTCAATGAAATTTGACAACAACGTTTGAATATCGTTAAAAGATAAATTCAGGTCTTTTTTGGACAATTTCCGAGATTTGTAAGAAAGTAAATCTATCTAGAAAGCTCGTAATTCGTAATATACACGATTTATAAGGAAGGAAATAAGAACTTGACGAACCTCGCGAAGCTTTCGAATTTTACCTCAATGTTCTTAAAATATGAATATTTATCTCGACACAATAAATATGAAACATCCGTATTTATAATGTATGTCATTACATGCCACAAAGAATTGGTCCACATATTCGCACTACACTAGAAATTCCAAAATTATTTAAATTTAAATTATTTTCCTTTTAAATTTTGTTCAGGGTTTTATGAGCATTTTTTTATAAATAAATTTTAATGTGGATATAAATGGCTCACCTAAGATCTTTGTAACTGGCTGTCAAACTAATTTGTCAATTTTTCATTATAATATAATCAAACTTCACCAAAGACAAAAACACAAAATGAAGCAATTTATGTAAGATGGTTGATATTTGCAACAATTTAAAAAAAAACGTCTGAATTACACAGCAGAATTATGGTTTAACAAATTGAGGGGTTTAGAAGCAAAAACAAATTATTTGGGTCACTGTTTTTGATCGCTACTTTGTTTGAGCGCACGTTTTTTCTAGTTTCTAAATTTATCCTTTGAGGATATGAATTGCACTCATTCACTCATTAAGCGTTATCATTTGCTAATTGCAAGCAACAGTTACAACAACAGTAGGAACAACAACAACGACAACAACATTAATAACGAAAATAATAAAAATAATAGTTTGAATGATAATATCCAGAGCGAACCACAACACAAGAAGAGAATTGAACATTTTCATGGCAGACTATATCCACTTCAGAAAAATAATGATAAAATAATCCAGAGAAATTCAAGAAACCATAAAATTAAGTCTCACATTAAAATCATTTTGATGTAAATTTAAAAACAAAATTCTATTTCGAATCGAATCTAGGCAATAGTTAATTTTTTTATCTTTTTTTTTAAACAAGGGATTGGTAATAATTGAAGCGGCAAGCGTAATTGTTCTTATTGAGTTATGGATTATATTCCACGATTCTTATCTCAATAATAAGGTTGCAATTATTCCGCTTTATTGTAAAAGAAATTCCAGTCATTAAAAACAAATTACACAGCTTATTGTCTTGAACACTAAATAAAATCTATTAAATAATAGAATTTAAAGTATCAATTACTAAGCCGGATTTCGAAAGATTGTAGTGTGCAAAGTGAACGCAAGTCATCTTGATTCCGAACAAAACATCTTTTCTCACATCCATTCCTACCTTAGCACGTCGTTTGATAGACAAACCTTTGTCAGTAAGCCCTTTACTAACATAAAATGGCTGCTGGTAGCACTACAGCTCAAAAAAACTTTGTAAGGTTTTTGTAATTGGATACGCAGAACGAGGATGTTGACAAAAAATATGAGAGCATTTAGAATCATCTTGTAGGCTTTTGAATTGGTGACTCAGTTAGCGTGCTAACCTAGTTAAAGAATGTCGAACAATAAATTAGTACAAAGCAGAAAATAATTGCGTGAAATATTTCGGTTTTGTGTGGAAGTAGTCTAGTTACATGAAGCTGGATGCATAAATTGCAACGAGACAGGTTGGAATTTGAACGAAAACAAGTCGAACAAATTTTTAAACATTTTGAAGGATTTCATATTTCTGAATGCAATAATTAAAATACTTACAGTGACAATCCAGTGTCTTAAAGTCTACTTTATTCCGATAATAAAGATAACCTGCGATCAGTGCCTGTAGTCTTTGGGCCTGTTTGCAAAGTCTGCTTGTAAGTAAATACTAAGTACTTAATTATTATATTATTATATCGCTAATTTCTTCAAAGTAACAATTACAAGATAATTTTATTCGTCTAATCAATATTAAGTTAATGATGAAACTGTGCCTATAATGACTTGATCCACCGAGAGTGAATCATTTTATTTCTATTGTAAAAGGTTTTGATCTTGAAATTTGCGAATAATAACATTAAACTTTCCTTAAAATATGATGCATACTCCATTCTTAAAATATTAATATTTATTAAATTTTAATAATATTTAATAATTATTTAATATTATGTTTTTATTAATGTTTATCGGATTGAAGCGAAAAAGAATGACAACGTTGAGGAATAAGAAAGAGATCAACATAGGAACGAATTTCTTCAGAAACACAATTGAACATATAATGCATTTCTCGTTTGTCTTGCTGCTGCTCTCTCATGGAATTGGTGCCACGGAAGCATCGAGACCTTTAGTAGAAACCAGGCATGGAAAGATAAGAGGAAGAACACATCATCTTGAAGGAATGGATCGTCCAGTCGATGTTTATCTCAGCATCCCTTTTGCTGAACCACCAACTGGACAACTTCGTTTCCAACTTCCCCAACCTCCGCAGAGGTGGCTAGGAGTCCTCGAGGCCACGAAGATTCCGACTCCTTGTTGGCAAAGCAACGACACGACATTTGGTGATGATTTTAGAGGAACTGGCATGTGGAATTCATTTCTGTTTCCAAAGGAAGACTGCCTCTACCTGAACGTATACGTACCACAGAATTCGGAAAACGCAAATAATTCCAACAAACTAGCAGTAATGGTGTGGATACACGGAGGAGGATTTTATAGCGGCAGTTCTAACCTGGACGTATACGACGGTAAGTATCTGGCAGCAGAGAGCAACACGATTGTCGTCAGTATGAATTACAGATTGGGTCCATTTGGTTTCTTCACACTCAACAGTACTGAAGCTCCACCTAATATCGGCCTACGAGATCAACTCATGAGTTTACAATGGGTTCAGGATAACATAGCTGCGTTTGGAGGCGATCCAAACAACGTGACGATATTTGGAGAAAGTGCCGGAGCAGTCAGTGTCAGTCTGCATCTTTTGTCACCGCTGAGCAGAGATAAATTCAATAGGGCCATACTTCAGAGCGGTTCAGCAAATATGCCTTGGAGTGTTCTAACAATGAGAGAAGCCATAAAGAGATCAAAAAAATTTATAAAGAAAATCAGATGTCCTTGGGACCCTGACGATCATACTCAAGCCTTAACATGTTTAAAAAAAAAGGGTGCAAAATTCCTTAATAATAAGCAGTGGATTACACAAGGAATCCTACAGTTTCCATTTCTGCCTGTGATTGATGGAGATTTCTTACCTGATGACCCTGTTGCGATGATAGAACGACATGACTTTAAAAGGTGTCCTATACTACTCGGAACTAATGCTAATGAAGGGTCATATTTTCTCATCTATGAATTTCCAGAACTGTTGACTTTGCAATCGATTTCAATGACAAATGAACAATACGAGGATAGTTTTAACAAGGCATTCACTTATTACCCCAGATATCCGACTAAAATGTCTGATGAATTACTGGCAAGAATTAAATTAATTTATAATCATTCTCATTCTAATGAATCAGAATATAGCAATCAACTAGCGAATATACATGCCTTGGACATGGCTATTGCTGACAGCCAATTCGTCTGCCCAGTCAATTCTTTTGCTCGGGCATATGCATCAGCAGATCAGGATGTATACGCGTACTACTTCAGTCAGCGTATTGTCCAACACGAATGGCCAGAATGGATGGGAGTATTACATGGAGATGAAATCTTGTTTATGTTTAGTGATGCTCTGAAATATCTTCTTGATTACACTCAAGAAGAACATGCTTTTAGCCGGAGAATGATCTCATATTGGAGTACTTTTGCTAAAAACGGGTTTGTCTAATGCTTTGTTTCATGCTTTTCAGAAGCTTTTACTTTGAATGTCGTTATTTATTCAATTAATACCTTTACAGAAATCCCAATGACCTCAGTGATTCATTAAGTTTTAAAAGCGTTTTTTGGCCAAAATTCACCACTGATGCTCAGGAGTTCCTGGAACTGAATGCCATTAAGCTAAATAATTCAACAGGTTCAGTCGGAAGGGAACTTCGAAAACAAGAGTGTGATCTCTGGGATAGCCTGGGATAAACTGTTGTTTAATTGGATGTCGTTCTGACAATCCCTGAAGATTCCTGTAACATTATTGTAACCTAGTTTCAAATAACTGATCGTCTTTATTAATGACAACGCACTGTCGTTAATATGAAATCTGGTTTGGTTTGTGATGTCATTAATTTTGAATTGATTCTTATATAATCATATGTTTTAATATGTATTTGGATATATTCATTATTTTCAATTTATTTAAAATGCAGTAGTGATATATTTTCATCCAGAATTTGTATCTAATTTGATTGCATTAAAAAACCCAGTTATAGTTTCAGCATGTCTGCAAATTTATCATAAAGAATAAATAAATACCACTGAACAAAAGGCACTAATCGAAGATTTCTAAAAATGGATGGAAAACATACTATTAAAATAAATGTAACGAATTCGAAGAAACTAAGCAAAATTATGTTTCAACTGGCTGTTTCGAGAGTGCAAATGACTTTAGAATCAGAGAGATGATTTGTGATTTTTTTCTAAACTTGTCTCTCGAGAATCTGTAAATATTATTGAAATTATTTAATTATTTCAAAAATACATTAATCAGCAAAGTTTCAAAACCCATAAAAAATAAATCTCCGAAAAATCACATACACACAAAAAAAACGGAATGAGAATAATTTAGCCAAATTCTGTTCCAAATGAAGCAACAAGTAAAATGTTTACGATGTTCCAAGCAACGGAGAAGCTACCAGGTGCAATTCGAGACGGGCATAAATGTTCTTGATCGTTGTGGGATATTAAAACCTTGGAATGTAATCCGTGATCCTTACGACATGGAAATAACGTTGAAGTTATTCTGTACAAGCTAATGTAAATTTGTTACAAACAATCTTGGACACTAGTAAGTCTATCAATTAATGGAATTCAAGACAGTGAATTTTAGAAAAAATCTATTGGCGTTTGTAAACGTGCTTACATGCACCTACACCGATCGTACATGTATTCTTGAACCGAATGCCAGTACCTAATTTAGAATAAAACATTTTCTCTCATTCGTCTTTATTTAGCCAGGCGTTTGGTAAAAATTCTTCTTCAGTAAACACATTCCAAGTGGAATTTGAAAATTGGGTAATCTAAAATGTTTGAAGCATTTTGTTCCATTGGCTTAGTAGGGTGACTGTGACAGAACGAAGAGGATTTTGTGCCAAATACAAAGAACAAACCAAGCATGAAAGCTAAATTAATGAAGGATTTATTGCCCGTACGTATTAATATATTCTTATCAATTTATTGATAGAACTGATTAATTTTAATGATGCATTTCTCAGTGATTTTAATAAATCTCACTCATGTTTTCAGAATCCATCCTTCTGGGAACTAATGCTAACGATGGGTTATATTTCTTCATCTATGATTTCCCAGAACTGAAGTCTTTGCAATCAATTTCAATGATTGAACAATACGAAGATAGTTTTAACAAGGTATTTATTTATTATTCCAGATAATCGATTGAAATGTCAGATGCATTACTGGCAAGAATTAAATCAGTTCTATTGAATAAAATCATTCTATTGAATCAGAATATAGTAATCGATTAACAAACATTTACTCTTTGGACACGGCTGTTGTTGACTGGCTGTCGACTCTTTAGCTCCTATATACGTATCAGCAGGTCAGGATGTATACGTGTATCATTTCAGTCGTCCAACACGAATGGCCATAATGGATGGGAGTGTTACGTGGAGACAAAATCTTGTTCGTGTTTAGTGATACTCTGAAAAATCTTATTAATTAAACTCAAGAAGAACGTGCTCTTAGCCAAAGAAAGATCTCACATTGGAGTACTTTTGCTAAAACAAGGTTTGTTTAATGTTTTGTTGCATCCTTTACAGAAGGTGTAATAGGAACAGAGAACTATTTAGATTAATAGCGTAAAATTCGAGAAACTCCTGAGCATCAATGCCGAATTTTGGCCAATAATGGCATTTATTAAATAAATAACGACATTTAAACTAAAATCTTCTGTAAAGCATGCAACAAAGCATTAAACAAACCCGGTTTAACAGCAGTATGATTTATGGGATAGTCTCCGAACTTGTTATCGTTCTGATAATCCACGAAAATTACGGTAGCCTAATTTAGTTTCAAACAACTATTACTTTTTATGACAAAGCAATATCATTAATACGAAGTTTGTTTTCGGTTGTAATATTAATTTTGAATTGATGCTTATATGAATAAATGTTTTAATGGAAGAAGTATTGATTAAAATGTTGTAACGAATTCGAACAAACTTCTATCAGCAAAATTATGTTTCAACAACTGCATATTTCGAGAGTGCAAAAGACTTTAGAATCAGAGAATTGATTTGTGTTTTCTTTTTGTTTCTAAGCTTGTCCCTCGAGAATCTGTAGCGGAAAATCTACCAGGTGCAATTTGAGAAGGGCATAAATGTTCTTGATCGTTGTGGAATATTAAAACCGTGGAATGTAATCCGTGATCGACACTGAAATAAAGTTGAAGTTATTTTGTACAAGTTAATGTATATTCGTGAATCTATCTTGGACACTAAAAAAATCCATCAACTAATAGAATTCCAGACATTGAGTCTTGGGAAACAAAATCTATTGGCATTTTGAAACATGCTGCATGGACAAACATCGATCGTACTTGTATTCTTGAACCGAGTACCAGTCCCTAATTTGGAATAAAAACTTTTCTCTCATTCGTCTTTATTTAGCCAGGCGTCTTATAAAAATTCTTCTTCAGTAAACACATTCCAAAAGTGGAATTTGGACCACTTGATTATCTAAAACGTTTGAAGCGTTTTGTTTAATTGGCTCAGTGGGGTGACTGCGATAAAAATGAAGGGGATGGTTCCACGATGCAGGATTTAGTACCAAATATTTAAGTACAATCCAAGCCTGAAAGCTAAATTAATGCTGAAGGATTTATTGCCCGTAACTAGTAATATATTCATATCAGATTATTGATAGAACAGACTAATTTTAATACTGCATTTTTCGAAGATTTTAATGAATCTCCACTGCTTTCAGAATCTCAGGAGAGTTTGTCGAGGTTCCCAAGACTTATGAGTAAGCTTATTTCTTGATATTATTAATTATTCATTATGATTAATCGTTAATAATAAGAAAAACATTTGAAATAGTTTTGATAATCTGATTAAGGTCAATTAAGGTCACTTATTCAAAAAGACATTATTAATTTTCATAAATGAACATAGTTAATCACCATAATTGATGCATCAGCATTTCAATAGTAACTAAATAGTAAAACTCATTTTAAAAAAACCCGTTATAGGCCGCGATAAAATTTCATTTTCATAGAGAAATCATGTTTGCCGTCTAATTGGTCCCACTAGCTAGAATTTGAAACATACCATGTTTTACGTGATTATTTGCATCCTTCTTTGTGAATATAATCCATAATTAAGAAATATTTTTGAGATAATATAAGAAAAAGAATTCCAGCGGTTCAAGGAATTCTTAATTCAGTCTTATTTTTATACAGATTTACTTACACTGCAATGACGTATCAGATTTTTCAAATTCAAACGTGAACAGACAAAATAAAATATTAATAAGAACTTAAATAGTACCTTACTCATAATTTTGCTAATTAGCTAGTCCTCCATTGCCCTCAATGTCATAACGCGACAGTCGCTGATTTCTTAGATTTCGTTTGTTTATTATTTATTTATTTATTTATTTTTATTTATTTATTCAAACTGAAGGGCCCAATAGGACCACTAACACAGTTTTCGATTTCCAATTCGAGCAAGGACAAATTTCAATGACAGTATGAGTCAAGGTGGCGATAAGGACTACAATGAGAGATTGTTATATGTAAGATATTTGCTAAGATCAAAGTCTCTTATAAGTGCATTATTTTATTATGGTTGAATATATTTTTGGTAAATATAAACTTCATCACAACACAACTTCATCTTTCAATCAGAAATAACATTAAATGGTAATAGTGTTCCAAAAATGACTTTTCAAGGTTAAATGACATTAATTCATTTTTTAAGAATAAATTTATTGAACTTAAAATTCTAAAGAAAATAGCAGAACTAAATCTTTCTTTGAAAATATGAGATACATTTTAATCATACATTTTTGTCTACGTTTTTTTATATTTACAAGGGATCAGAAAAGGTACAAATTTGTTCACAAGTGAACGCATGATGCAAATCTCGATTCTCTTATTACTACTTTCTTGTGGAATTGATGCCGCGGAAACATCGAGACCTTTAGTAGAAACCATGCGTGGAAAGGTAAGAGGAAGAACACATCATCTTGAAGGAATGGTTCGTCCAGTTGATGTTTATCTCAGCATCCCTTTTGCTGAACCACCAACTGGACAACTTCGTTTCCAACTTCCCCAACCTCCGCAGAGGTGGCTAGGAGTCCTCGAGGCCACGAAGATTCCGACTCCTTGTTGGCAAAGCAACGACACGACATTTGGTGATGATTTTAGAGGAACTGGCATGTGGAATTCATTTCTGTCCCCAAGCGAAGACTGCCTCTATCTGAACGTATACGTACCACAGAATTCGGAAAACGCAAATAATTCCAACAAACTAGCAGTAATGGTGTGGATACATGGAGGAGGATTTTATAGCGGCAGTTCTAACCTGGACGTATACGACGGTAAGTATCTGGCAGCTGAGAGCAACACGATTGTCGTCAGTATGAATTACAGATTGGGTCCATTTGGTTTCTTCACACTCAACAGCGCTGAAGCTCCACCTAATATTGGCCTACGAGATCAACTCATGGGCTTACAATGGGTTCAGGATAACATAGCTGCGTTTGGTGGCGATCCAAACAACGTGACGATATTTGGAGAAAGTGCCGGAGCAGTCAGTGTCAGTCTGCATCTTTTGTCACCGCTGAGCAGAGATAAATTCAATAGGGCCATACTTCAGAGCGGCTCAGCAAATATGCCCATAATTACGTTAACGATGAAAGAAATTCTGAACACATCGAAAACATTATTGAAAGTTCTAGGGTGCCTGGAAGATGACGAAAATATGTTTGATATTACCCAAACTATGAGCTGCTTAAAGGGTAGATCTGCCCAAGCTATTCACGACAATCAGTTTCTAAGTCAGGGGTTATTGCAGTTTTCATTTTTACCTGCGATCGATGGAGATTTTCTACCCGACGACCCTGTTGCGATGATTGAACGACATGACTTTAAAAGGTGTCCTATACTACTCGGAACTAATGCTAATGAAGGGTCATATTTTCTCATCTATGAATTTCCAGAACTGCTGACTTTGCAATCGATTTCAATGACAAATGAACAATACGAGGATAGTTTTAACAAGGCATTCACTTATTATCCCAGATATCCGAATAAAACGTCCGATGAATTACTGGCAAGAATTAAATCAGTTTATAGTCATTCTCATTCTAATGAATCGGAATTCAGCAACGATTTAGCAAACATTCATGCATTGGACATGGCTATTTCTGATAGCGAATTCGTCTGCCCTGCCAATTCTTTTGCTCGGGCATACGCATCTGCAGGTCAGGATGTATACGCATACTACTTTAGTCAGCGTATTGTCCAACACAAATGGCCAGAATGGATGGGAGTATTACATGGAGATGAAATATTGTTTTTGATTAGTGATGCACTTAAAAATCCTAATTACACTCCAGACGAACGTATTTTTAGCCGGAGAATGATCTCATATTGGAGTTCTTTTGCTAAAACCGGGTTGGTAACGTTTTGGAGAATTTGGAAAAGTTTTAACTTAATGTTTTGTTGTTGTTTTTTTTTTTAAATTTAGGAACCCTAATAGCAATGGACAGCATTTTGTAAACTTAACCTGGCCAAAATTTACTGCTGATGGTCAGGAATACATCGAACTAAATGCTAATAAGCAGCATGCCACTGATGCCATAGGAAGAGAATTGCGAAAGCATGAATGCGTCTTTTGGGATAACCTTCAATGTTTGTACCAACTGAACAGCACTAATAACTTTATGTATATATCATATAATACCATTTATAAATTAGTTAAGACAGACTTATTACTATTAATAATTGCATGACCATTCATGGTTTTAATGAATTAGGTAAGATAGTGTTTTATATTTTATAGCAATTACTTTCAAGTAATGATTTCATATTTGATTTTTCAGACGAGTACTTGAAAACTACTGGAGAAGCGAATGAAGATGCTTAATGCCTAAGAATTCTGAATTACTAAATGTTTACATTTGCATGTGTCTGGGGGCAGTTGCTTGTTTTTTTTTATTTTCCTGCTTCTATTTGCATTGTAAGTTGCTGGATTCTCAAAACTGAAATTCAGCACCTTCTCATTTAGATTGTAACACAATACTTAATTGGGTGCGCTATAAGCTATAGAATATATAAAAGCTAGAACGAATATTTTGGAATCCATAAGTAAATTTGATGATTACCCAAGTTGTAAACTACTAGTAAATTACATTAAATTCTTAAAAATTTAGTTCCGACCGACCATAAAAATTGTTAAACGAAATATTTCCTCTCCAGTAGTAAACATTGAGATGGCTTTGCAAAAACCAAAATTCCTCCAAAGTTTCTCTTTCCCATAAACCATGCATCAAGCTGAATTACAAATTTCATTTGCTCAATGAAATCATGTAATCGTCTAGAAATACAGTCTTCCGACATTGAATCAATTATCCTGGTGTTAAATTTTTTAGATACGTGAATGGATTTCAATTTCAATGCTTCGGCATTTTACCCTTAACATGTTTTATAAGCGATCGTATTTATGGATAGCCTTCCTTAAAGAAAGACACAAGGGAGTTGTAACTTACCAGCAAATGGTTACACTTTTTAAAATTTTCGGAGGATTCTTCGCCGACACTCTGGGTTGAGAACCCTTAATATAGAGTATAAAAGCTATAAAAAAAGGGGTTGTGGTAATTATATTTAACTAAAATATAATTCACAATATAATACTTCAAATATGAAATAAATATTACATACCATTCATAAACAAAAACATTAAATTAAACATTTGAAAATTATGTTTATATATGTAACTGTAATTACCAGTTTGAATTTTTCACGGAATTCAGATCTCACCTTTTCAATTCCTCATTGCCTCTTGACATTGAAACATATCAACGAAACAGGTCTTTTGGGCAATTATTTCCTTTGCAAGTTGAAGTTAACAGCATAAAATTTATGATTAATGACTCCTAGACTTATGCTCCTTCTTAGACTAAAGCTCATATGCTATATTACAATGTTATACTAATATAGAAATTCCGGGATTGGCATTCGCATAAAGGCGTTGTTGCGAACCTGAAGTGTTGTAGAACATATTGATCAGTCCGTTTTCAGACAACCTGATCGATCCGCAGCTTGTAATAATCATTATACTCCCCTCAAGGTTCTCCGTATCATAAAAAGCAATCATTTAATTGAGCAAAAACAAAAACTCAAGACCTGATAAAGTTATTTTAAAAATGATAAATTACCAACGACAAGAAATAAAAGGAAGATCTTGATTGTCGATACAAAAATCGCTTTCATGGAGTTTAAATCATTGCTTGGCACAAAAAGCAATTTCGGTTTCTTGATATCATTGAGCTCCACATTCACCACGAGCGTTGCCAGAGGTTTGGAACAAACAACAAAAACAGTGATTAAAATTGATTACCTGACAATTTAAAGGCCAAGTTTGATCTGAACAGACCCTGGTTTCGGGTTAAACATGTTAAAAGGTTTGGTCGCAAAGAACCTTTTTGATCGAAGAAATGGCAAAACATTTGTGCCTATTAAACTCATCTCATCGGCGGCATTGATTTCTCTTTATAATTAATTAATTAATTAAAACGGGCGATTATCACTTAATTGCTAGACTTTCTGGTTTGAACACACCATTTGCTCTGTTACGTAATATTTTTAAATTAAAGGTTAGAAGTAGCCGATCAATACCACAACTGTCTGCTGTGGTCTGCAGTCTCGGATCTTTCCAGCCTTCCGTGAGAAGCTCCGCCCACATTTCGCCACGCCATTAAGCGTTATTAACACAAGAAACATGCTTCTTTTTAAAGTTTATTATACAAATAAAAATATTTTTTGAAACAATTTGACACAATTTCTTCACATTTATACAAGCTTAGCATGGACACATGTTTTCGTACTCGGCAAAGATTAATAGAGCCCCACTACAATTCATATCAACGAAATTGGTAGTTGCAATTTGACGCGAAACTAGCGAACGGTCTACTGCAAGTTGTCTCTCAAAATAATAACAATAAGAAAGAATAAATAAATAAAACAAGCCCACGATGTCATAGCTATTCTGCAAAAGAGAAAAGAATTAGCAGACAAAGATTACATAATGAGATTACGAATCCTCCAAATTTCTTTCCGTCTATTTGAGCACGAACCACTTTTACACGTGACGAATAAGAGCATTCGTCGATCGAATTGTTCCACATCGCCGCCATGGCGCCGGGGAAGAAGCGTTTAGAAGACAGAAAGGACGACCGGCTCTCGCACTGAAATCCGAATTACAAACGAGTAAATAGCATGGAAATTGATAGAAAACACATCGGAGCATAAATAAGAACATCGCGCTGGGAAAACATTGAAAGGATTGGTTTCGATCTGTCCGTGATTTGGGCATCAGATGGAAGGTAGACATTCATGACAACGACGACGACGATGCTGAGGATGATTCGAAACGATAATAACTAACAATAATTTAATAATTGAATATCATATTAATTAATTAATTAAAGTTACACCAACAACATGTCAATTGTTACTGGTACCATTACAACGATGAGGTTAATAAGGATGTTGTCGAAAACGAGCTCTGAATCGGCGAAAATGTCGCAACAAACGCTGAGTTGTTAGTTGTAGCCGGTGATGAACCATAGATGTAGACAAACCGTAGGTGAAAATGAACCACAGATGTGGATAAATCATAGACCAGCAGTCGAAGTTTTAACTGAGTCCATTCAGCAAAGAGTAAATAGCATCTGTAGAATTTTCTCCGAATTCCTAATTAGTTTGATTGTTTTTTTAAAGTATTTATTTATTTATTTATATCTTTTCCTTTATGTGACGACGGCAAGTTGTCTAATGAAAATGAAATAACTTTGCCATATGCAACGTATAACCACAAGAATGGCGAACCGTCAGGACACGCTTCCACCTCCTCATCTTGTTAGACACTTTATCTTTTTTTTTAATTGTATGAACCTAATTCCAGATCTTTAGGAAGCTGTCCCAGGATCCAGTGGCAACAGCAGTGCCGTCCTCGGTGACTCCAAGGCAGCTGACCCTATTGTCGTGACCAGCAAGTACACCTGGGGAGGGATGAGAAGGAAAGTTGAAATAAAAAATTAACTCTTAAATAAATTTATTTATTTAAGTTGATTTATTCAGCCGTAATAGTCTTGCTTGCTTTAATGGCAATGCAATGCATCAGATAAACTGAATAAACCAGTCGTACGTGTTAAACTTTTGCCAATTGCATTCGGTCTGAGAATTCAATCGCATCAATCGATGGAACATCCCAGGACTAAAAGTCGTCCATTAGAAGACGAATTGAAAAACAATTAACATGTTGTGTTATGCAATTAACGACTAATCAGATCAGCTATCGATCAACCGATGATAATCAATGTCCAAAATGGCTGACCAGCTCTATCCTGCTTGAGAGTGTCCCAAACGTTACAATTGAAATCGTCATATCCTCCGAACAGGAGTCTTCCACTCTTGGAAAAAGCAACGGAAGTGATGCCGCAGATGATGTTGTCGTGGGAAAACATCCCAATCTCCTGGTCGGCTCTGATGTCGAACAAGCGACAGGTTGCATCATCGGATCCGGTCGTGAATGCGAAACCACTTGGAAAAAACTGAAATAGAGAGAGTTTCGGAACAACGATGAATCTGTTTTTAAAATAACTGGTTTATTTATTAAATAATACAAATATTATTATTATTTAATTAATAATAGTAATAATAATAATATTATTATTACCTATATTATTAGAATATTACTATTTAATTACTAAATACTTACTAATTACTTAATAATTACTATCAGTAATAATAGTAATAATAATATTATATTAATAATTATTGTTACTTAAAATATAATAATAATATTATTATTAAATTAAATAATTATAGGAAAGGAAATAACAAGAACTAAACACTTTTTATTGTTATTTTTATTTATTATTACTATAATTATTAATATTAATAAAATATTAATAGTTATTTAATATATTAATTATTGATTAATTCATTTTAATTCATTTTTTACCGTGATCGCGTTGATGTCAGACTCATGTCCGGCAAACGTCTGCTTGCACATTCCATCCCTAATATCCCAAAGCTTCAAACGAAATGGACGACTAATTAGACTAATTAGATTTGCTAATACATTGTTCATTAACAAATACACAAGCAATTGCATTACCTAATAAAATATTATTGTAAAAACTTATTTTATTAATTCAAAAAAAAATCTTTGAACAGATTCAAGCTACGAACGCACGAAATATATGTGGATGAAATATGAATAATTTAAATTTATAATAACATTAACTACTTAAGTTCACGTAATTAAAGGGTCTTTAAAAGTAAAATTAACTTGGGGATGTTGTTCATAACCTGATTACTGATCTGCAACCAATGCACTTGGAGAAGCAATTAAAATATTCACTTCTTATTATTAAACCCTCGTTTGGGGTACTTAATAAATTAGACTATTACACTTGTAGATTCTTATTTACAATAGTCGTGCTGGTATTATTTACCTCTTAAATTTACCAATTACTAATAATAATAATAATAATATAAATTAGGATATTGTACGTGTAGATTCTTGTTTACAATTTACACGATGGTATTACTTGCCTCTTAAACTTACCTCAACGCAAATTTGTTAAACAATAATTTGCCAGATTTTAAATTAATTGAATTAATTGACAATAACAGACTCGCCTTAGCAGAAGCATCGCAAGCTCCAGAAACGAAGGATCTCATGTCAGGTGCGACGGAGAGACTCATAACATCTCCCGTGTGACCGTTGAATGAAGTTGTTTGCTGTCCCGTCTCGATGTCCCACAGTGCACTGTTATTAATAGAATGATTGCTCCGTTATCATTTCGTTTTTTAATTCAATCAGCCGAAGAATGAATTAAAGATAATTTTCTTTGTAAATGTGATTAATTTTTAGAAATTCTAATAAAAGTAACGTTTGTATCCTTGTTAATTAAATGTTAAGTTTACCTCACTATAACAGTAATGCTACCGACTGTTTTAACAGTAATACTAGCAGTGTCTTAAAGTATTAAAATATTTAGTTACATACAATTTCAGAATTTAATAGTAAAGTCTCTTGCCAAGATTGGAAAAGCACACAGCACGTTCAATGCAGTTTTAACCACAATAGCCATTTCAACATTTCCTGTTTAAACGCCTCGTGCCAGACCCAATCAGACCTTCGAACCAATTTTATTAAATGAATGGAAACCATCTGTTGATTTGAAACCGTTCAAAGCAACTCAAAGCAAGATTTCAAACGTCTTGTTGCCCAACTTGAATAGAATTTTGAATAGCTTTTCCAAACTTATCCAACAGACATCCATCTACCAGATGTTCAGAATTGCTTCCACGTTTGAATTTTATTTAATACGAATCCATTGAACTCTCGCTTCTTAAACCTGGCCAAATGTTTCAAAGTGCCTGGAGGGCGTGCCTGCTGCACGATGTGCCCGGCGAGCAGAATTTACTATCGCAATTATTGAACATTTGTGATAAATCCTTAAAAATGAATCAATAAATTAGGTAAAAATTCAAATAAATGGATTAGTAACATCATCTTACTCGTTAGACGAAGTTGTCATTAATCGAAATGGTTATATATAAAATATTAAAATCAATATTAAAGTTAATGTGTGTTATTAACGTGTGCTGTTTTTTTTTGTTATTATCATTATTACTATTGTTATTATTATTGTTGCTGTTGTTATTCTATCACCAATTTATTTGTATTCACTTTTAGTACCAAAAACCATATTAATCATAGCACCAGCTTATGCTAACCAGGTCATATCTCCAGAGCTGGTGACAATCTGGTTGTCATCAAGAAATCTGCAGCAGGAAAGATATCCATTGTGTCCTGACAGTTCCCTGCTAACCCTAACGTTTCCCTCCCTCGTCTTGAGACTGTAGATAGAGCAGATGTTGTCCAATCCGCCGCAAGCCACGTAGTTGCCAGAGGGCGCGTAAGCACAAGTCATCACCCAGCTGGAACGTAGTGGTATGGCATGCATCTGAAGTGGAAAATTTTAGAGCTTTTATGACCGAGCTTTTCAATGAAGCGTTAATGAAATCGCTCTTTAAGGATTATTTTCCCCGAGGATTGTGTTATAACAACGATATCGGAAGTTTCACTAAATTGAGACATCAATCAACGATCGGAAGGATGGGTTGACGTGGGACAGGCTATTGAAAAATCGGTTGTTTTTGTCCTGCGGTTGAAGACAACCATCAAAAGGGAGAAAGTGAAAAGGGAGGAGAGAGCATGATGTCGATTGCTTATCACGTGAAAAATCAGTTTTGACCGGTCAAGAAATTAAAAATTGATGATAAATCACTTTATTGTTATTGTTATGAATATTGTTATTATTATTATTTTTTTTATTATATAAAATTTCAGCGCCCCTCTAGCGCCATATAAATGACATAACATTATTATTGTTGTTGTTATTATGACACTGCTTGTACTGAAATAGTAATCCGAATTCTAGATTACAGATGATATGATATATCTCTGTCATTAGATATGTTAATGTTAAAACATAAATCAGACAAGAAATTGTTAATGAATAATAAAGATTAAACACCAAAACCCACTTTGTTCGTGGTGTAGCCATCCCAGACTATTAGTTTTCCATCTTGAGACGCAGAAACAAGATTTCTGTTACAAAAATATTTTTAATAGAAAAGGTGACTTTGTGACTTTTTTCAAAACTTTGTTGTTAATTATTATAGTTATTATTATTATTATTATTACTATTACTATTAAACAATTACAATCACCTTGAATCTGAGGCCCAATGCATGGCGTAAATTTTTGCTAGATGGCCCCTAAGGGTTCTTCTTGTCCTCATTTGAATCCTACCCACAGGTTCGATGCTGGCAGTAAGTTGGGCCAGGGACATGTCAGCCATGCCCTTCCTTGCTTCCTGTTAATCGATATGATTAAATTAATATTTTAATTATTATCAATACACTTGGATAATCAATATAAAATTTAACAATTGGTCTAATAATATCATTTTTTACACTTACGTAAGTAATTTAGTCGCAGTTACGAAGGAATAGATTCCATTTAAATCAGGCATTGAAGAGGCAATTGATTGATTGAAAGAAATAAAAAGAAAGTTCCGTTATGTAGAGGAATATGTGTTTGTGCTGTATTGCATACAATAGAAAATATCACATCGTATTTAGATCCATATATTAGTTCCATCTTCTCAACTTCTTGAGAAAGAACTAATCCATGGCCTCCATTTCGAAGAAAAGTACTTGCTTTCTCAACCGTCACTGAACTTTTATCTCAGCTCATTCGAAACAATTACAGTTACAAAGAACAGCCGCAGTTAAAGTTGAAACGAAGCGGGGTCTTTGCCAGCTTGCAACTTAACATGCGAAACACTTAACATCCAAGAATCCTACTCAAAGGAAGGCTTTAAAAAATAAAACGAGGAAGTTGTTTCGGCGCTAACTTCCGGCAAGTCTACGAGTTATTCTTAATTCTTTCCTAGTTGTTTTGCTCAACATTTTTTTCCAAGAAAGAGTTCAGTAACAGATGTTGTTAACAAATCTTTGGGTGATTGAAAGATGGACTGATTGAGCGTGGTAAAAGAATCAATAGGAATTTGTGATTGAGTGTCACGTTTCAATCAAAATGTTCCTTTTTTAAGAAAACTCGAAAATCGTGATATTTGGGGAACCTTGGATTTGAGTCGATAAACGTCAGTCCTTCTGTTATGTTTGCACTGCATTGATTTTTAATTCTTTCAAAATTTGAGATATTTTTTTTTTATAAATTGAATAAATTATTTTTGCACATATTGCACTCTCTAAACTTCTTCATCGCAATAAATAAATAAAACAAAGGAAATAAACTGTTCCAATCACCCAATTAAAAATTGTATTTTTAATTAGCATAAGGTCACTCAGGACTTTTAAGTACAAAAATAAACATTTCTGTGATAATATCATTTCTTGTGATTAAATGTGATAATTTAAAAACCTTGATCCTCGATATATAAAAGATGCCAACAAAGGGTGAACCTGTGTCCATTTCAGTTGTTTGGACGTCGCTTTGTGTTACGATCACAACGACATTGTTTATAATTTATTCATAAATTTATTCATAATTTCTCATTTTATTTGTTTAATTTATGCTTTTAGCTTTTAAGGTTCACTATATTTTTGTATTTCAAATCATCGTTGAACGGTGTCTTTTTTTTTTTAAATCGTTGGCCAAACAGTTTAGTTTCACCTGGTCTTCCTATCAGTTAAAATCGATGTTACATAACATAAAGTCAATCATCATCATCTTCATCATCATTTGTGTCGTCTTTCTTCACTAATCCATGACCTTCGTAATACCACATACCTGTAATATCACTTCATCATCATTATCACCACGACCATCATCATCGTCGTCGTCATCATCGTCCCAGAATTACTCGTAAGTAATAACCATCAATAAGTTTTTAATGGTTGCACTGAGGCTTAAAAATTGTGCAATTTATCAACCTTTGTCGTTTCCATCGGCAATTTTGGACTGATTCGACGTAATTTGTAATTTAACATAATTTAACTTAATTTGTAATTCAGCGTAATTTGTTAATCAATCAATAGAGACATTTATATATGAATATATATATACTTGATCCACACCCCGTCAAATTTTTAAAATCCTAGCTAAGCCTCTGCTTTTAACTATATATATGTACATATATAGTTTTATAGCATTTTTATATTTAAAACAAATTTATTTCCATTTACAATCACGTAAATATCATGTTATTACATCATGTATAATATCTTTTTTATTAATAATTTGAAATTCACTGCTCAATAAATTTATTACCATATTATAAAGATTAACAATCAAATATTTCTTTTTAAAATAAAAAAAGTTTAACGTTTTTGTAAAAGTGGGGAAAATAAATAGAATAAAAAGAATATAACAGGAGAAACTCAGATAAGTTTAGAATATTTTAAGTGGGAAAATTAAAACATTTAAATCATGATTATTATTATTATTGTTTTACCAATATTAGAATATAATCAAGGACTAAATTAATTTGACGTTGTTACTATATGTTTAATAATAATAATAATAATAATTTTTTTTTTTAAATTATTAATGAATAACATTACTTTATTCGTTTATTATTTAAATTGAAATGAAAAACTGACTCTAATTTGATTCTTCAGATGCTCAGCTTCCTGTCTCAGTTGTTCCAATTCTCCCGCCATGTTTTGTTAGCAGACGATTTGTTACTTCCTGGTCTTTGAGTGTTGTTAGTTCTTCAAACAAGAAACGTAGACGAATAATCATTTGAATTTCATTTAATTTCAAATCGACTACGATGATGACGACGACGACGATGGCAATGATGACGACGATGATGGTGATGATAAAATTCTTCCTCATTGTGCACGTGATTTGCCACGATTGCATGGAAATTGTTGGAAATCCTCATCGCTACGTGCTCAGGGGAGAGTCTCAAGAGTAAGCGCTTTTCCAGCGAAAGAAGCCGAGAATTTCAAACAATCTCAAGATTTCATGTGCAGGAGAAACACGATAATTTATTATTACTATTGTTATTATTAATATTATTAAAATGTTTCTTATTATTACTACTATTATAATTAATATTAAGATTATTCTTATTATTACTATTGTTATTATTAATATTAAAATTATTCTTCTTATTATTATTATTATTAACATTATTCTTATTATTAGGTATTATTAGAACATATAAATAATTATTATGACCAATCAGTCAGCATCGCTTCTATCTTTAAATTTAATATCGATTTCAAGGTGAAATAGGCGATGATGACGAATATTGGATGGTAATGATGACCATGACGATGGTTATGGCGGGAAATTTCCTTAATTTTGGTTGCATAATTACAAAAAATTGCATTAAATGAAGTGATATTCACGACGATGTTCTTAGTGATGACTTAATGATGATGGCGATGATGAAGACTGATGATGATGATGGTTGTGGCGATGATGATGATGATGACGGTGATGATGATGATGATCGTGTACCGCGGTCCAGCCATCTGCGGCAGAGATGTTTATGATGAGACTGCGCGAGATTCTCTGTATCGAATTATTCTCCATCACGGCAGTTTGCTGTTGCTCGTGCTATTTTTAGAATGTTTTCGTCACTTCCTGAGTAGTTTAATTTTAGACTCAACGTGTTCTCCGGGGTCGGGGGTCGTCTCAAAGTGCAAAGCAACCGATGATTTCTTCTTCTTCTCAGACCGTACTTTCCTCGCCCAAGTCTAGGCACCGTTAGTTTTAGATGCACGGAGTCGTTCTGCATCGAGCCAAACTTGTTGAAAAATTACCCCCTCATAATCCATGAATATTATGAATGTTGAAAAAGTAACAGGCTGGGATCATTCGTACCTGACCTGCCCAGGGCCCATCCTAACCCGAGCCAAGCCCAACCCAGACCTAACCTAAACCCAACCAAACACAGACTTAACCCTAACCCTACTCTATATCCTGGTTCCATAAATCCACTATAAACCGATAAAACTGAGAGTAAGGTAGGATGTCGTAAACGAAATTGTTAATAAATAAATGATAACATAATGATCATTAATAGATTCATCGCCTAATTCGGTAAATTAATTAATTTCAACTCCATTTACTTATTACCTTTTATCGACTTTATATTCCGAGTTTCGATTTGACCCTTGGTATTATTATTATTATTTTATTATTATTATTACTATCATTATTATTATTATTATTACTATTATCGTTGTTATTATTATTAATTAATTAATTAATTGATTAATTAATAATTAACGTTTATATTAAATTAATGACGCATCGTTCTAGCGCTTTCGCTTGGCGAACGATAGGTGGCGCAGGTAGAAGGAGAACCTACGTGCACGCCACGGAGTGTCGAAGCAGTGCAGACGATTATTGATCCAAATCTGCCTCTTCCCGGGATATTTCTGCTTCTCGAAAATACGTTCAAATACAAGTCACAAGTGTACGAACGACATTAACGAATTACAATAACGAATAATAATAATAATAATAATAATAATAATAATAATAATAATAATAATAATAATAATAATAATAATAATAATAATAATAATAATAATAATAATAATAATAATAATAATAATAATAATAATGATGATAATAACAATAATAATAATAATAATAATAATAATAATAACTAACACAATTTGCTAAAAGTGTAGCTAAGTACAAATATTACTGGTATTCGTAACATTAGCGGCATTGCGGTTACGTTCAAAAATATTATTATTCTTATTGTTACAATAAAATCCTACTGAATTCCTGGTTTATCGACTTGTTATTAGGGGCATCGTATATCGATACTTGGCAATATAAACTGCTGTTATAAGTGAGACAAGCAGTAATTGGCTGAGATCAATTACTAATTACCATCGTGATTGGTTCGTTTGAAACTTTTGATTGAGTTGAAGAGTTTAGGTCAGTTGCTTGGCGTTACTATGGATACCGATACTATGGTTACACCATGGATACTAGTTGCGTCTGCCATTATAATTCAATTTCATCCGGATTCTAATTTATTCCTTTTGCTACGTCAGGCGTTTGTCTTAAATTTGTTTTTTTTTCATAGGTGGTCGTGGATTAATTCCTTAATCTTTGTAATCCTTTGAAGTTTTTAAGAATTCCTTCATCCTCTTAATTAATCGCTCCTCCTCTCATTAGCGCTGAATGATTGACAATCAATCGCGTGATTAATCAACCTTTAATCAATCATTCAATTGTAACGTCCCGCAACGTTTGAATTGATCGGTTGAATTGCCAAGAGCCACAGACGTCTAATGGCTTCTGAGAAATCCACGCACACGTACTTTACAGACTTCACGTACATGTCTTCACCACACACTTTGTGTTGACCGTCTGCCTTTCTTGCACCCCCCACACAATCGTTGCTCACTCTTAATTTTCGATCCATAAATTAATATTTTTCACTCACGTGTTTGTTCAATACGACATTAGTGTCGATGCTAGCTATGATGATGATGATGATAATGAACGAGGAAGGCGAGGATGACGACGATGGTGATGAATTGGTTTACAAATGTCAAAGATCACGAATAGAAGCCCGGTATTTTACATCTGAACTTTCACGGCTCTTCAATGAAAAATCTTCAATGTGTGGAAAACAATCGTAAAAAACTGAAATCTCTTGAAAAAGTCTCGAAATCTATGACCACCATCGTTTCATGGCAACAGTTCAGGAGATTACATTCGCGTGGTTATTATTATTATTATTATTTTTCTAACACTATTATTATTATTATTATTATTATTAAGATTATGATTATTATTATTATATTATTCGTACATATCTATGATAACAATATATATCGATGCGGCGATAGTTGTTAAACTTGTCAATTATTAAACATTTCCATGTTACTACTTCCATACGTAGCTTCTTTTGATGAACATTGAAATGTGCTTTCCTAACCTTTCAGTGGAAATCCTGGCCTACAGATTCCTCTTCGATCTTCGATCTGTAAATCAGCTTCGAGTTCAGGATTATTGAAGAAAATTAATTTCGATTTGAATTTCCCAGCGATTTCGGAAGAGAAACTAAATGAGATTTTGCAAACACAGGAGCCACATACAAACTGCTGTTATCACTGAAGGCTAGATACTGCCTCCCTTCTAAACGTCGACTGTTCTCTCTCCCGTTCTCATCATCTCTCATTTCACTCATTTCAGGCCCTTTCTTTCCATCTCCGGCATCGATGGAGCCAAACAGCTCAACGGATTGCAGTTGCTTCTCCGATTGTTCTCCAGCATCCATGCTAATTAGCAGGAATAATTTCTTAATAAATTATGTTAATGAGAGTCGGAGTTGGCTTTTTTATTTTTATTTGTAATACTTGTTAATAGAAAAAAGTATATTATTTTTTATTGCCTCGATGGATGCGTTGTTATCAATCAGAAAACATAAATATGAAAAGGCGCACTGGTAAACTCGATCTTCATTTCAATAATTTTCACAAATTATTCCCCCAAATCAAGAAAATCGAACGTGAAACGTAACTTTCGCGAAGACGATGAAAATAATTACAATTATAAATTATAGACTGGAATAATAATAATTAAAATGAATAATAACAACTGAGTTCAAATAGAAATAGGTTGAGGTTGCTTTGTCTGGTCAATGCAGTTTCCTGCTGTTCTGCATCCACGAGTCTCCAAACGCATCTTCTGACGTCATTGATGACCACAGACGGAAGCCAGGGTAAGATATTTTTAGAACGAAGCAGATTATCAAATGTCACCAATTGGTGCACCTACTGCCTTTTTAGAAATAATTAAAATAAAAAATAATAAAAAATAATATAATCACAAGGCAGTAACAATAACTTATATACGATGCAGGTTTTCCTAGCTAATATTTTAAGAAGTTGTAACTGAACCTTGAAAAGTTACAATAAATTATTTCACACAAAAAAAATACTCGACCTCGCATCAATTTTAACGCTCAATTTGTCGATATCGGACAGATCGCAAAAAGTGGGTTTTTACTTCTAATTGTAGGACAAGGATGACCTTTTCGGTTCTTTTTTTTTAAATCTTTTTGTAAAGACAAGTTTCGATAAGAGGGTTTCTAGAAGTCATAGCTCATATAATTCACATTTACATTTACATTTATTTGTCCAATATTTTACGTGCGCAATGTTATCCCAAGGGGATGTAAAGGCACGGCGGCAGGGTTCACAAGTCCACAGTCTATGAAATGTAAGATTCAAAAAAAAAAAAAAAAAAAAAAAATATAATAGTATAATATTATAAATTATATAATATAATGATATCATTATAATTTCGACGGACATCGTCATTCATGCCCCGAACCATTTCGTAATTTTCATATACTGACAAGGAACAATTTCATGGTCACTGGAAATTTTTCCACTTCAGTTGCCACGCTGAGCGACCTCGTTGTTCTTTGAAGGCCGAAGAGATATTTTACAGGCAACCAGTGCCACGCCCCGGTCACAACATTATTCACGAACAGACTACGGCGATTTCAATCCACCGGGCGCAAATTCTTAGACCAGCTCCACTTAGATCCACGACTGAGGCGCTAATCCTAAAGCATAAACAGAATAAACACGACGACTGGCCAACCCCCTCTCGCCATAAAGATGCCCAACCCTATTGCACGGCTCATACCCTTCCATGAAGTGAGACTAAATTGGCCAAAACGTAAAAGCACCAAGGCACTTTGCTCCCCAAGTCTGGGAAGGATTACACAATTGATTGTCCTGCAAGTGAAATATCCCATATCAAGAGAATGGTGGTTTGAACCATGCTCAAGACCTCCTCAGAACTTTGATGACAAAATCCTCTCTCCATTGGCCATTATGCAAACACAAAAATATCCACAATTTAATTGACTGTTTATTTAAACTAACTTCTTAACAATTAAGTACCTAACATATAAACAATAGTCCCTTAACACATTAATGCGCACCCCACAGACGTAAGGACCAAACGATAACCCGCACGCACGACTCGACGCAACGTCTTCAATCGGACTTGTCCTTCTCCTTGAAGTGGAGGAAAATGAAGCTGAAGAAGAAGACGCCGACCATCATGGAGAAGGCGCCCGTGTAGTAAGGATAGGCCGAAGGAATGAACCTCTCGTACTGGGTGTGCTCCAGTGGTCTCACAGATACCTGCAAGTGGATGCAAACACATTTTGAATTTCATAAAAGCTAATTAAGCCATAAACTGCACAAACTATTTAAAATTCAAATGTGCCACAAGGCACTCCAAAGATATCATGTGATATATTCAATGAAATAATAACAATCAAGATGGATTTCAGTGATAAAAGGAAAAGTGTAAACAATAATTCGGGATAAATACCTGAGTCGTGCTTTGAAGGTGAGTGTAAGCGACCCTGTTGTAGTCGACTCTGAACTTGAAGACTCCATAAACATCTGGCAACTTAAACTTGGTGCTGAACACTCCATCTAAAAAGCAAAATAAATGAATAAATAAATAAATAAATTCTAAAAGCATTCTTAAAACTTATTCAGCATTTAATTATATTAAATAGTTATATTAAATAATTTGCATGAAAAATGTTTTGTCTCTCCTTGCAAGCCTCAAGAGAAAAAGTTTTTTCAAACAATTTTTTTTTCCACATACTCTTTCCAGTGAGAGTGGTCCGCACGAATGGATCGATGCGCACGAATTCCAGTTGGACGTCGTCCGCTTCGAACGGGACCCACTTTCCGTTCTCGATCTTTTCAATCACGAGTGAAAATTCCTGGAAAGTGAAAAACATTAAAAATCATTTAAGAAAAGAAAAGTAACCAGTTACAAACGACTTGTAATGAATAGAAAGATTCAATGTTCAATGATGTTCAAGCATCCAAAATGCAAGACATTCTACAGGAAGTAGAACAAGTGATTTCTTGTTGACCTATCAAGCTTCAGCCAAACTCTTACCAAACCAAAGATTCAAAATTTTCCACAACCACCATTACTAATCAAATAAATATTTTATTTACTACTTATCCTTAATGAAAATACAAAGCGACGTAACAACTGCAAGAGTCGCCAGCTTTCTAATTCAACTCACCACGTCATCCAAGATGGTGTAGGCCTGTGGTGGTTCCTTTTCACCAACCCTGTGGTGCTTCACTTCACCAACCCTCAGAACTCCCTTCTCCTTGAACAACCACTGAGTTAGAGTGATGGCCAGATCTTCATTTCCTGACTTGTCAAACCTTCGAGGAAGATCCAAATTTTTAAAAATTTATTCCCTTTAATGACGAATTGCAACTAATAATAAGTTAAATTAAATAAAGGTCAGATCAAAAATCAGGAAATTTACTTTTGTCCTCCAAGAGCATTCTGAACTGGCGAGAGGAAAAAGGCATCGCTGAAGAAGTCGAGAGATCCGAAGAAGAGAGCCCTGGCATTGTTTCTGGCCTGAAGTCCTGCAATGAGGAAGGTGTTCTGCCCAACGGCATGGGGGTAGTCGGATATCTTCAGGTTCGGGTTGAACGAATAGGCAGTCCAAGAGGCATGGAGAATGTCAAGGACCAGAGGATTTTCAGCATCGACTGTTAGGCTGTCCAATGGAAAATAGCAAGTCAGGTCGTGCAATTATTACTAAGTACTTAAAATAGGTCTTAATATATAGGTTTGATTTCCCATCTTAGAGAAGTTGATGAGATTTACTGAATAATTACTAATTCTTATAGCTCACCCAACACCCTTGAAGAGAAGTGGATTGATTTTCTTAGTTCCAATCAAAATTGGGGATTTGATGAGGTTCTTGGGGTCAGCCACAATGAGTGTATGCTAAATAATTATCAAATGTAAAATACTTTAAAATTTTAAAGTGATTTCCATGATTATCTACATTTTAAAATAATAAAACAAGAACTCCAGATATAATTTCAACATTCACACATATTCCATGAGGCCAAGGATTTTGAAAAAGTTAAAAGCAATTAAATATGTGATCTTTATCAACATTTATCAGCATCCATTAAAATAAGTGCATCTTCCTGTTGATTAAGCTGTCAACAAATTACATCTCAGATCTAACCTTTCCATCATCAGAAACATCATAGTTCAGGTGATCAATGACCGAAGTTCTCTCCTCATCGAACTCCACGCCACATTCACTGCCCAAATCTCTGATAGCCTCGCCAATGTTTGAGCTTCCAGTGACAAGAACATTGCCACCACCATCAATAAAGCTGGTGATAGCAGGAACGTCGATATTTCCACCAAACTCTGCAATTACATTCAGAAAGTTATTTCAGATGAGCAACAAATTTTGCAAACAAACTATATTAAATATTGCAATGCAACGTAAAGCTACCCTCGACGGACGGTGAGAAAAGAATCAGGTTGTCATAGAGGAATTCGCCATATTTCACTAAAGTTAGCGCAGGATCATCGGCTGTTTTAAACGTCAGATCAAATCCTCTATCTGTAAACAAATTAATGTTGTTTAGGAAAGGTAAGTTACGTCTGCTACGTTTACGTGTACGCCCGTCACAGTTAGACACGTCATCTCAGAACTCACCTCTGAGAGTTTTGAAAAATATCGAGTGAGTTTCTTTGATTGTCCAATTATCCAACAATACCAATGTTCTTTGAGCAGCTTCGGTGGCTGACAAAGCCAAAATCGCTACTAAAAACGCGCAAAGCGAAGCACACCCGGCCACGGCCATCTTCCAACGAAATGTGCAGAGCGGATGAAAGGTACGTTTTCAAGCAATCACCGGACGATTACGTTGCAAGCATAAAATTAATCAATATTTGAATTAAATGTCATAACTTTTGCATTTTATAGATTTAATTTAATATTTTAAGCTATAAAAAATCGCAATAATTTTAAACAACGGAGTATTTCCACTTCAAGTGTTAAGCAAAATTTCACTGGATTGCGAAATCTGAAGCTTTGCGTAATTGTTATTAAAACAATTAAGACATTTAGAATATGTTTGAGCCAATTATAAATGTGTTTTAGCATCCATATCCGACCCTCCTTGAAATAATAAGTGATAATTTTTGTTGCTCTTGTTCCGCATATAGTGGCAGTGATTCGCTATTATACAAAATTCCTCGAGACATTTTACAGCAACGCTCAGAGTCGGCCTATTTACGAGCTCGGTGGCAGAGAATCGCTTAAGTGTAGTTGAAAAGTTTGACGTCGCGGACTGCAAGAATCGGTGGCATTTATTTATTCGTGCGGATCTGCGTTTTAGGGTTTATCGCGATCCGCGTGCGGTTCCGTTGATCTGCATCTCATATAGACGGGAATTTACTCATAATCGTAATAAAATACGTCGAAACATAATTATGAAGAGGAGAAATGTCGATTTGTCTAAAGTTCGACGTCCGCCAATAAAACAGCAGAGAGGAAGAGTGTCAGACGGACTTTATCAGAGGTTTAACAGATTTTTTTAGCGTTGCTGAAGATTAACCCCGAAAGAGTACGACGTGGTTAGGTTTCATAAGTCATTTAGTGATTAATACACTTCTCTTGTAGCATAATAACCTACATGAAGATACTGACTGTCTGGGCAATTGTTCTCATGATTGACTTTTTTGTTGAGTTTCGGTTTGAGTACCTCTGGCCCTTCTGGCTTCTTCTGAGAAGTTTTTATGATTCTTTCAAATACCAGGGTCTGGTGAGTGGTGATTGACACTCACCTTTGTACAGAGATTGTTTTGAGTTTCATTATTGTTTCAGGCATTTTCTATGTTCTTTCTTTGCATCACAATAACGTCTGACATTGTGTGCTACTTGTTTGTTCCTGTTCAGTTCCTCTTCTTCACAGCCAGCACCTATGTGTGGGTCCAGCATGTTTGGCAAACAGGTCATTTACTTTGGGTGGCTTTTCATTATAAAACCTTTCTAAGTAACATTGAATTTCACAAATATTGTACGAGTTGTACGTAATGTTCATATTCTTAGAAATAAATTTCAACATGGTTACGAATTAAATTAAGTTTCACAATTTTATTTTATTTTTAAATCGTTATTTCCATTTGCTGAGCAGAAAGAGGATTCTGCCTGCCAACCTGTCTCTTATGGTTGTTGTTTTTGTATGTGGAAGCTTTCGTAAGACTGAAGGAGCTGAGGAATATGTCCTTCTCTATGGACCTCTGCAGACCTTTTGCTGCCCACTGGTTGGTCAAATAATTTTGAATAATTGTTGACAAATGAATCATAATGTACGAAAAAATGAAAAAAAAAACATTAAACATGATGTCACTATTAGATTAACTGTTGATAAGATAGTTCTAATGATCTGGTTTTTTTGTGTTTATCATAATAATTGCAGACAATTTGTTAATATCTGCCAAATTGGTTGCATTGCATTGAAAATCTCTACAGTAGGAAAGACTTTAATTTTTACTTTTTCAATGCTTATATATCTAATATTTTAAAATTTAAAGAATTATTTTTATTATATTTGGTCTTAAGAAATACATTCCAAACAATATTAATGTGATATTTAATGCTATACACAAAGTATTATGAAAGTTTTATGCGAGACCTCATTGAATATGTTGAGAAGTTTGAGACAACATTTGATGAAAGACATGTTGTATAAGTGCATTTAAATAGAAGAATTTTCTTAAAATATTTTTCGGGTTTTTACAATTTTTTTTTCTAAATTCATAGTTCACGGAGCAAAATAGTAAACGTGTCACATTTAATGGGTTGTGAACCCAAACAAATGTTGACCTAATTGATTCAAATTTGCATACGCTTTGTACAATCACAATTTGCATGTACATCGCGATCGTGTTGGGTAGCTGGCTAATTTAACATGTTTCAAGACGTTAATATATTATAAGAACAGCGGAATTATTTATTGAGTAGCAGCTCGCAGGTGATGCATGTATTTGCATATTATGCTTTATCCTTTAATTATTCGGACCGGGATGCATCTGTTTTTCGACCGGTTACTGCTGCCCGTTGTCTCAAATTTCTTCTTTGAGTGATTTAGCCATTGTTCAAAATGATCTTGAAACATGTCCTTTATTTGAGACTGCCTCTCTTTTTTATGCAAAACATGTAGTTGATAAAATACATTATTTGATTAAATAACAGAGCATCACTTGTCTAAAGAAAGTGAAATTAATGAGTTATCCATATTCCTTAAATTAATAAAAACGGATTAATAAGAAAAGTTTGAGGCACCGAAATCATATTTTCTAAACTTGCTTAACCACCATGAAGTTTTGCAGCAGGTATGCAATTTAATCAACAATGAATATTTACGATGTGATGTGGGTGTATATTCATAACTGCTGCTTTTCGGTTGCCTGCTGTAATATTTTATAATATTTCGTAATATTTTACACAAGTCCCTGCTTACTTTCATTAAACCCAAGAAATGGAGAAAGCTTTGATGATTCTCCAATACTTGATCTTGCTTCATTTTGATCTTTTATCTTGAATTCCAAAAATGTTTGTTTCCATTAGTGCCTGCATCGTAGTGCAATGCACAAGGGAAAGAAAGTTAATTACATTTATAAATAATCCTCCAGAAAAATTAGCATAATTTATGCTAGTTTCTGGCACGACTTTTGGTTGTAAACAAATTGATGTGAGCAAACATTTTCCTGGTGACTTAACATAACCTCATTAACAGCATAGCAAGTAATTAAATAACAATTACCTTTGCAAACGATTAATTTCTTTGTCATTCTAATTAAGCTTTAAAATAAATAATATCTATTCTTGTCACTTTAGTGTTGGTTATCCTGTCATCACCATGGGCTTCAGCATCAGGGGTAACATCTCACATCGTTTCCGATTGGTTGGTTGCACTTTGTTGCTAGTGTTGTTTTCGTTTTGTCGGATCGTTTATTCTGCACTTAATGAAGTCTATAATTTGTCTGTTTGCCATTATTTTGTTTTTAAATACTCCATAATTTCAAGCTTCTCTGGATACATTAAATTACTAAAATGTCTTAGGAGAATTTTTATCAAGTCATTTTTTTTGAGAAGCACTTCCATCTTAAGCTGATAGAAATTTGTTTTCTTGAGCATGTTGTAAAGAGTTAAAAGGGGTAACTTCTAACCTTACTACTTATAATGACGTTTGATTTAGGCTCAATTGAAGTGCAATTATTATTATCATCATTTTCCTCTTTTAAGAAAACGTAAATTCTGCAATTGTTGTGTTGGGTTTTTGGTTATTACAATGTGTATTTTGGTGTTTTAACTGCTCTAGAGCATTTTATTGAAACACAAGAAGCACTCTAATGATTTCTATATCCTGATGGTGTATCAATGGCGTAGTATGTAGTGACTACCTGCAACAGTGACATCAGGATTATCTCAGGTGGATTAGGGTTCCAGTGCACATGTTTGGAAAGTTTTGATTGTCATAGTAAATTTGAATCACCTCAAGTCAAGAGGTCAAGTCAACCCTAACCCTTAGATTGAAGAGGTCCATCTTGTTTTTAACAGAATGATGATGATGATGATACATCACCTTTGAATATAGCTGTGATACAGTTATGATATTAGTTCAAAGCTATGATTTTGTAGACAAATAGAAATTTATTAGAAAAAGTTGAGGTTGATTGAATTGATTCTTACAAAAAGGATTCAGTAATTTGTACTTTTAGTGATGTTAAGGTTGATTAAACCAATGTAATGACCAGTGTAATTCGCAGTTCCAAGATTAAAGTGATTATGCAGTGGAATGGTTTGCAATTGTATTTGTTTTTATATTGTCTTTGCTATGTTTTAGTAGTATATTAATTAGTATTTCTTATTAATATTACTGTAATATATTAGTTTTCTAGAAGAGCTTTGCACGGGTGTGGCTGTCAAATGCAAAACATTGTTTACCTAGAAATTTGAGTTTAATAAAAACCACTTTGGCAAAGTTTCCAAAATTCCTATTGTTTAATAATTCAGCCAAATGCCAAAAGTCAACCGAAAATCAATCGATTGGTCCTCGTTGATGACTCGATTCGTTGTTTTTAATTCTCGTTGTTTTGAATCTCAGCGAAAGCAGAAGGAAGTTCAGAAAGAGAATCAATTCTACATGCAGCTCCTCGAGCAAGCCCTTCCATCTCCTCAGCCCTTAGAGGATGACAAAACTAGAGGTTTCAATGATTCCACTTTTCTCATTGAGTTTCTCTCTTTCTAATAATGCTTTATGAATATTCAAATATCAATATTCCATTCCAATCCAACAGTGCTTGATAGTATCAAATTGATACTGATGATGTGACGTCAACAGGACTTCTTTGAATGTGGACAAATATTATATATTATATATATATTATATAGTTATTATGTATAATTGTTATATAAAATATATATATTTTATTTTTAGAATCAATCTTGTCAAATGCTGCTCACTCATCTCCCAACACAACCTCTAATTCCTCCTATTCCTTCCTCTCTTCTCTGTGGCTTTCAATATCTTCTTGGTTCGCTTCCGTCAAAAAGGAGCCTCCGACGACGGCGGCGCCACCTGCCGGCAGCCGTCAGAACGGATCGACTGCCGCGAAGAAGTCGAAAGAGCAGCACTTGAACAGCTTACAGTCTCATCAAGATGCCGTCGACAAAGAAGATTTGGAATTTTGCGAGCAGCAGAATCACGTCGGTGTTTTTTGTTTTTCCCTTTCCTTTATTATTATTATTTTTTTTTTATCATTATTATTATTATTATTATTTTAAATCAAATTTATATTTTGCAATCTAAAAAAGTCTCTAAGAAGCCTCTATGAATTTACTAGCTCTGATTTGTTTTACTTTTTTTTTTAATTTATTTGCATTTCAAATCTTCCTGATATTTTGATTCGGTCGAAATTTTGAATCCGCGATCATTCCAGGCCAGCGATTACGACGACACGGCAGACGCCGAGACTCCGAATTTTGGTCTTTCGACGTCCAACGGGGTCATCAAAAACGTCGTCAAACCTCCCAAAAAGGCAAAGTCCACCAACGTAACGACCTCCAGCAACTCTTGCGGGTCATCGAGTACAATCAACAAGGATGCCACCATAGCCAGGTTAAGTCCGTTACATTTGTGATCTGATTGATGTAACTTTACTATGCATAACGTTGATGTTTTTATGAGGCCAAAAAAAAACTGTACTGGATCTTCATTATTTTTAATTCTTGTGAAATACTAGGCAGAAAGCCTAGCATTGCCCTAAGCTTAATTAAATTAAGTTAGAAAGGCAATCAAATAACTTAAGAGACTGATGATGTTCATTCTTTGCATTTGAGATTTGATTTGTGAAATTTTCTTATGGTTAATATGGTTAAAACATTAATGATAGTAATTAGGTCAAAGCACCACTTTCTGATTGGTTAGCATGACCTAATTCTAGCTTGTATATTGAGTGAATGTTAATCATCTCTGGCTTTAGGAATAATTTAATACAGAATTTAAGGTGAACATGTTTCAAGATTTTTTTTGAAAATTGCCTTCTGCAAGACAAGATTTGCCAAAATGGCCCCGAATGGATAACCAGCTTTTGCCAAAGTTTGGTGCATTTGATGACGTCTGGTCTCTAACAGAACATCTGGAGCATTTTAGTGCTTCTAGATGAAAGTTACCTCATTTAAGGCAGTCATTTGCATAATTTATTCTGACATCTTGATGAAATCAATATGTGTTTCATAACTCCTGCCCTCTCCCCAACATATGTCGTTCAACCTTAAGGCACATTGAACACTTAGAAAGCTGCCTATGAAGTTTGAATCGTACCCTAATGATAATAACATTTATCTGTCCATCCATCCATCTATTCATCCAACTATCATCCATCCATCCATCCATCCATCCATCCATCCATCCATCCATCCATCCATGAATCAGGTTCAAGTCCTTTTAACTCTCAATAGTGCTGCATGTAATTGTTAATCTTTTAAGATTTTTTAATCCAAACATCACCTCTTCTGTGAAGTCATTTTAACACACGACTTTAGGTGAATTGTACGCCCTAACAGTACCTGAGTACGTTCATGACGCGTTGGTAGCTATTTCATCTTATTATTCACTACTTTATTTTCATTATTTTCAAATTTTAACGATAAATCGTGATAAATTTTGAATATTATTTTCCACGATCGATATTAGAAAATCAACATTGACTCAATGTTCTCAGGTAATTGCTATATCACGAGGTGTGTACGTGGCCAATTCCTTATTATGTTTTTTGTTTTTTGGCCTCCATCCATGGACATTCTTAAAGATTCCCATTCAGTGAATTCCTTTTCTGTGCCTTGAACTTTTTTTTCTCAAATAAAGTTTTCCTTGCTGGTATTTTCTCCTTTTATGGTTAAACCTCTTTACACTTGGCTTGATATTGATTTGGATTCTTACCATGCATTCAAGATGATCTGGATGATCTGACTCTGAATGATGGCAGTGATGATGATGATGAAGTGTAGCTTATGATGATGTCTGTGTTGTTGTTGTTGTTGTTGCTGATGGTGATTTAGTTCCAGGCTGGAATCCGAAGTGAAATGGTGGTGATGATGATTACAAGTGTTGTTGAAGATGATGATGATGATGATGATTTAATTCCAGGCTGGAATCCGAAGTGAAGAGGATGAGGACAGAACTTCAAGTCTCAAGGAATTTAGAGGCAGAACTCCGATCTCAAATATCAAACCTCTCGGCGGCTGATAAAGTCTCAAAAGCTGAACTTAACCAGCTAAGATTGGACAATGAAAATCTCCAGGCCAAGTCATTTTTTTAGTTAACTTGTTTAATTTTAATTTGTTATATCCTGCGTTAAGTTTTGCAGGTTTGATAATTGTTTAGTTGTGTGGTTGGGATGCTACCAACAAGTGATTGTAATACTGAGTACAATTGTGAAAAATCTTGTCTTAGACTTATCTTTGTAGATAATTATTATTATTGTTGTTGTTGTTGTTGTTATTATTATTATTACCATTATTTGTAAATATGAAGAAAACAGATATGTTGTGAAATTTCCACTTAATTTTACCAAGAGATGTGTGGTTAATTATAATCTTAAGCATATCAATACATTAATATTAAATCATGCAGGATTTATTTTGTTGCTTTTCTCTTCTAAAGCATGTTTTGGTTGCACTTTTGTTTTCACTTGTTGGTTTCTTGCTTATAAATTATGAACAAGTATAAAATAAATAGCAATTATTCAGCATTATTTTTTAATTTTAATTTTTTAATTTGAATTTTTATAACTTGAAAAACAAGTATAAAATAAATAGCAATTATTTAGCATTATTTTTTAATTTTAATTTTTTAATTTTAATTTTTATAACTTGAAAAACAAGTATAAAATAAATAGCAATTATTCAGCATTATTTTTTAATTTTAATTTTTATAACTTGAAAAGCAAAACTCCAAAAGTGCCTCGGAATCCATCCGATGCATTCTTTTGTAGTTTGTAGTTTGAGTCACATGCACGCACGCAACAGCCATCTGTCTTTTCAGACTGCACAAGCAGGTGACTGGCAGACAGCAGGACAAGCAGAACTTGGCCATCGTTGAAAGGAGATTGGTCGAAGAGAGGAAGCAGAAGGTGACCCTTGAGAACCAATTGACCACTGAGAAGAGGAGGAAGGCAGAGGAATCGTCTGCACTCAAGGCTTCGACTCCGCCTCCAAAGTCGGTCGAGTTTCTCGGAACTTTTAATGATTTAATTAACAATTTTTTTTAAAGTTTTGATTTGTTGCTGTCAGTTAAGTCCACCTTTTTCTTGACGTGCCTTGGAATTTAGCATTTATTTGTTTTATTAATAATGAATTGTGTCGCCTGGAAGATTTAAGATGGGATGAAACTACTGCCAATGTATTATTATTATTATTAATATTATTATTATTGTAGCTTCACATGATTGAATAATGCTTAATCGGATCGTCCGCTTTTATGATGTGATGATGTGACCTCCGCATTTCATTTCATCACAACTTTATCATTCGTTAATCCCATATTCTTGTAATTGTTGCACTGGCTCGCATGAATTTGACTGGTACAGCGCCTCTGTAGCTCACGCGTTCGGCGCTATATAAATGACTTATTATTATTATTATTATTATTATTATCTCGGGAAGGAAGACCTTCGAGGTCCGAATGTTGTTCATCCGTCGTTTTCTCTCGAACCAGGTCCGAATGTTCCTCTGACAACTGCAAGATGAAGAGGGCAGAGTTGGAGAATGAACTGAAGCAGGTCAAACATGATCTCAAGTTGAGGGAAGAGAAGTTGAGACAAATGGACAGAGAAACTCAGGTTAATTTGATCATCAACTCATCCTGCTTATCTGTTCTGCTTCTGCTTGATACCAACAAGTGTTGCAGTATTGGTTTGGTCGTGTTATTTGTGGTTATTCGGGGATCGGAATTGGTTTTAGATTTGGTTTTAGTTTCTAAGTGCTTAATTTTTAGCTGTGATTTTGGTTAAAGTTCATCAGTTAACCTGTTTAGTTTAGTTTTATTGATTTCATTTTCTGTTGATAAATTTGTTTTTTGAATTCGTGACATTCAATCGAGCAAATGTTAGAGATGAGTTGCTTTAGCAAAGAGAGAGGACAATTGTTACGATAATGTTGAGGTTAAGACAATTAATTACTAAATTACGTGGCTCGTGCAATTGTTTAATGCAACCAACTGACTATGTAGTTTAAATAATAATCATATTTCTAAATGATTTAAATAAACTTCTGGCCTATTGGGATAAAGGCTGCTTGCAGTATGTTTCTGGTTTTATCAAACTTGTTCAGATAATTCAGTGTTGTCAATATTGCATTACTTCAACTGCCAATACTTGTTTTTATAATAATTATCTGTTTTTTTATTCCTTCATTTATTTATTCATTTATTCATTCTTTATGGCATCATCAGATATAGAAAAAATATATATAGTAAAAAAAATCTCCTAATTGTCTAATCCAACAAATTACAGTCTCTGCAGAGGTATAACCCATCTTCTGATGTCCTCCAAACGGCCGTGGCTTCCCTCCAGGAGCAGAAACTTCAGCTGGAGAGGAGTCTGAGTGCCGAGACCCGCTTGAAGTTGGACCTCTTCTCTGCCCTCGGCGATGCCAAGAGACAGATGGAGATTCATCAGGGTCAGAACTTAATGAATTTGTTTGTCCGATTTTCCATTTGATGTTGTGATAGGTTGAAGGGATTCTGTTGTTAAACATATGTAGGAAACTTAATTGGGCTATTAATCAATTATTAATCAAGAAGTAAGTTCTAAGTTGACCTTTAGCTAAGAACTATTGAGGAGAAAATGTTTGAAGTATTGAAATATAGAAGCATATATGGAAGTTCTGTTTGGTTCATTTGTCAATTCCTTTATTACTGTTAAATCACTGAAAGCTAGCAAGCAATGCTATATCGTACTTTAAGTTGCCGCATTCACCTTTCATAACATGGCACAGAAAATAGATATCACGCCGAAACCGTAATCACAAACTCTGCAGGTCTCCTCATACAAAAGGACCGCGAGCTGTCCGATTTGAAGACTCGCATTGCGGAGGTCATGGCTTTCATGCCCGGCACTTCGACGTACCTGGGCAGAACCAGCTCCCCTCTGCATTTATTCTCTTCGCCGAGCCCCACTCTCAACTACCCGCTGCCCCAGGGCTTGCTCGACCAGCCGAGCAAACAGCAGAACAGCCAGCAGGTGGCGGTGGACGGCCACTCTTCGCCCCCTCCGAACTCTCCGTTCACTCAGTCCTCGAGCACCGTCGCTCCTCCGTGACCCCCGCGCCGCGAGCGAGCAGAGAAGCGGAACTTCCCCGGACAATAGATTCGCACCGGGAGGACTAATTTTTTGTTTTAACTTCTGTTGATTATTTTTCAAGTTGGATGAAGAAGGTGCAAGTCGATCGGAGTCAAGACGTCGTAAGCGGCACCGTAAACCGGATGTAAACTAGTCAGTCATTTCACGAGGTTCTCGCCCGGGCTCGGCAGGTGGCGCCGTTTTCGTCGTAAATCCAGTTGAAATGACAACTCCCTGAGCCCCAAAAAATAAGTAGCATGCATAGAAAATCATTTGAATAAAATCAGTTTTGTATTTGCATCGAGCCATCTCTCCCTTTCTGAAGATCCAGAAATGGCGAGGCAAACCAGAGAGAGAGAGTTGACTCTCTTCCGACTAGTAGCGGGTCCTCTGAGCGTCGTGTCGTGTTCTTCTTTGTGTTCAAAATGTTTGTCCCTGCTGTTTGTTTTCAAAAGAAACTTTGTTGGCTGATAAATTAATCTCGCCGGTTGCGTTGCACTCTTGCTTAAAATACGGACAGTTAGGAACCTAGGTCGTTTAGAGCATGCTGCTTACCAAATCCATCCAGTTGAGACTCCTCAAAGTACACTGTACTGAACGAAGACAATGCTTGGGAATCACATGTTTATTTAATAAAACAAAATCATTATAAATACTGAGCAGGGCGTGTAAATCATCTGAGCTATCATTGGGGTGGGCATAATTGAGATTTTTGAAAACAACTCCATCTGGCTACATAAGAAGCTGGAGGAGGGTCGTTGCCCTCAAATCAGCTTGGGGGATCGGGTCACAATTTACGAATTTCGAACTCAAGGCACTTGATGAAATGGATTGATGTGATGTCTGGGCCAATCAAACAATAGAGATAAAGAAGAACATTTATGAGGAATATGAAGCATGAATCATATCAGAAACACTGGATTGTCTTGGATTGAGATTGTAGACATTTCCTTTTGCCAAATCACTTCTTGGTATTGATATCTAAGGTTAAACCTGATTTCTAGGGAATTATTAAATTTACATTCAAATTTTTAGTAATCTGTCTTGAATTAAAGCTTCAATGATCCAAGCTGTTGATAAAAACAATCTGGCTTCTCAGTTCAGATATTATTGTAGGTGGTCGAAGTGTTATCCTTTGCACGTTTGGCTTTAATGACGTGGAAGACAGCAATGGTGATGACAACCAACGATATAGATAGAATCATCCCTCCAAAGAATGATGCCATATTAAAAGCCCTCGTGCATGCTACTCCATAAGTCATCATGCTTTAAGTTTCTGACAATTAAAAAAGTTTATACATTGAATCAAAACACAGCAAAAAAGTGAAGATAAAGCTTGCCAAATCGTATAATCATGAAGTCTTAAGAAGAATAAACGTAATATACTTTGATTACATAATAATTCTGTTTCCCAAATACCTACATAAGCGGAAACATCCGTTTAAATCACTTGATAAAATTTAGTTGAAGAGTTTAGAGCTGAAAATTAGCAATATAAATTCCACAAATAAAAACTTACAAGAATGACCAATTATGAGAAAACTAACAAAAGGTTGAATCTTCTACACAAGGACCGAAACACTCAGACGACTGTGCACAATAATCAAATGATTATCGACATGATTTACAATATTTTGTAAAGGTGAACCCAGTTTAAATTAAGATAATATGATTGTTAAATGCAGTATTTTTTTAAAATTAAATAGTTACTGTCATTGCAAAAGATAAATATAAAATTGTTGTGGATGTGTTGATGTAATTATATCATCTTATACAATTTTATTAGCAATGACTAATTTACATGCCCATAGCGCTACAAGTACTTAAATGTTAACATATTACATAAACACTAAATAAAGGCAATTGGCTTACAAGTCGAATCGTTTACCTGGATTGAAGGTTAAAGTTCAAACGGATTTTTTTTCAAATTTACTCAAAATTTACCACATGTATACAGATATATCTACTGCCATTTTTTTTATCAGATCCTAGATGAATATACATATATGTAATTGAAATCATTCCTATTCACTATTTCTATTCTTAAATATTTGATCGTTAGATGGAGACTCAATAGTGATACAGGTAGAACATTCATCTGACGTCTCTTAAGGTGCAGCTTTCGGCGTAACTTATTAAGCATTATTGATAACATTAATGCTACAGAATAACAATACATTATTCACAAATATTTTTTTGTTTTTTTTAATCTAAGATCTTTGAAGCGATAAGGTTCTTCTATCACTTGAAATCATGATACAGGAATAAGTACTGAAGGTAAGTACAAGTGTAAGCACTCAAAAGATTCGAGTACAAGTACTCTAGTAGCGACGAAATATGAACAAGTACAATATGCAAGTACTTCGCTGAAATCTAAGCGCTAAAACAGTATCATATAACAACATCAAAGGCTCAATTTGGTATTAAAATATTTATTTTTAAAAAATTTTATCCCTTAAAAATGCCGCCCCCTTCTAGACTGAACAAGAAGTTTATTGCAACAAGTTAACACGCAACATCTTCTACCAGCAAGAATATCTCATTCCCAGTTCTTCGAAGATCATTAACTTATTATTTAAAAATAATTAATGCTAGATCAACGAAACGGATTTAAATGCAGCATATTTGTAAGTCAGAACTTCTGAAGGAAGGTTAAAAACAGAAGCTATTCAGAAACACGAGTTCCTTATTTACAAGTTTTTTATTAAACATTCGACGACAATTTACAGAACCCCGAGGAAGTTTCCGAGCGGGTTTTAATCCTAACCTCGTAACCGGAATTTCTCCCATTTTATGCATTCATAAAATCCAGCGGAGCGTGACGCGGACAGTTCATGCGTGGAAACATGCTCGGGCATGTAACCATGACAACCAATTTTTCCGCATCCTTGTGTCACGAAGACATCCGGCAAGATACGGGATAATAACTGGCGGTGCGTTTGTAAAATGCTGCTCTTGCTGCTGGTATTGATAGTACGAATATTAATTCTGAATTATGACTGAATGATTATGAATAAACCCTTATTATTTGCATATTAATCAGTCTTTAACGATGCATCAGAACTTGAAAACATGGTGCTGTTATGAATGCTTAAATATCCAATACTCCAGTACTTCATTATCACAACCTTCTTAAAGTAGATAGGTACAATAATATACTATAATAATATACAAGTTCCACCCCTTCCGACGGTTTACAAGACTGCAGTCCTCAACTCCACTGTCAAACTGACAGAAGAACTTCAATTGGGTCCTTTTTATTCTCAATTTTCTACTAAAATACTATTAACGAATTAATTTTTATTATAAACTTTAAGAGCTTTGTTATGTAAAAACTTTTTTTTTTGTATATTCCGATTTGTGCCTGGAGTTGTATAATTATCGTTTTATTTAATCTTAATAACGCTTTCTTGCCATTAATTTGATAGAAGATGAGTCCGATAGCGGAAGCGTGCATCGCTTTGAAGCACAACCTTTCAGTTATTTTATCTCCTTTCTCTGCTTAATGTGTTGTCAGCCATCATTTGATTTGAATAACATTCATAATTAACAACTTATATTTTATTATTTATCTTTATTTTATTTCATTTTATTCAATTCTTGATTTGTTTTTGAAACGACAAAAAATGAAATCATCTTTCATAAAAAAAAGGTCAAGTTGCCATCTTGAATTCTGAATGTTTACATGAGTTCCAACCATGACCTCTTCTATGAAGATCCTACGTTATCCAAATTATAATAGCAATACCTACATTAATAACTAATATTACTCCTTCGCGTGATATTCTTACAGTCCAACATACAACGATGTAAAACTTAAAACTAAATATTTTTAACTTCGTCAAAGTGATTTTTTTTCTCTCAATTATTGCTGTAATTATTTTAAGCGTTTTAATCTGAATTCATTGAATAAAATTAGTTTTAGTTTTAGGCTTATATTAAATAAACATTGAAAATTGAAAACAATGGTTTTGTATTATATTTAAACATATTTATAATTATAATAAGCTATATTTAATAAACTATAATCAATTCAATATATTTCTAACTATAATTGCTTGTATCTTTAGCTTTTCGATAGTTTGAGAGCATATCAAAAATACCCATAATATGTGAAAGAACTTCTTATTAGATAGCCATTATTATAAAATTAATTAATAAATAATATTATTAAAATAAAATTAATTATTGTATATAGTATATATAGTGTATATAATATATTAATTATTATATTATATATACTATAAATAATATAATTATAATTAAATATTATAATATAATAACTATTATTATGTCGTCCGTATTACAGGAGAGCATCCGTGATTGAGAAGTGAATGCGCATCTCCAAGTACCAATGGAATAGCATACAGAAAGGACCACTGAACTCTTATAAAACCAATGACCAATCGGCCGAAGATTCAACTTGAAATTCATCTGAAGACAGAATTTATGAATAATTACCTCGTTCTTACAATAACATTGATGATATTATAACAACAATATTATTATTATTATTAATGTCATCGTCAATAAATAGACTGTCCATTATGGTAGCAGCTTCGTAGTTTTAAGTAACCGTTGTAGGATTATTTAAATTTGTGAATTATATTGTATTCATAAATAAATTATAAATAACGTTGGTTATAAACTTATAACCCATATTCGCAGTCATAGTAATAGTTTCTGCTCCTTGAATAAACAGTTTTTTTCTTTAAGAATGGGAATATAAGACAGGATAAGAATCGTTGCTTTATTGAACTATTGGGACTTGTAAGTTGATCATGTCTCTCAAAACATCACAGATTGCATCCTCAATCAACAGCCTCGTCGTCGTCGTCGTCACCGCGGTCTCCTTTCTTCTCACATTCTGTCCGTCAGGTTTGTAATACTAATTATATTTTATTTGTGAAGATGGTTTTTTTTTATTTATTTATCTGTGAATTAATGATGAAAAGTAGTTTAAGAATTTTGAACTTATGTTGTTATTATTGTTATATATATATATGAAGTTATTTAGTAAAAATTGTTTTTAGATTTCAGTTTATTTCAAATAATTATGTAGTTAATTCTGTTTATGGGATTAGTTTCAAGTTTCAGTTTCAAGATTGGCACTTTATAGACAAAGCGAATCAGTGAGGCTCTTGTGTGGTCACCGATCACTGTATCACCGTATTGTTGCAAACCACTTATTAAGTCTGGTCATAAATATTAAATTAAATATTATTTTTTGTTCAACCCACATCAACAACAAAAACAAAACCATATCTGATTACATTATTTTATCAACAAATACTGTCGGCGAAATTCATTCGAAGTAACAGTCTGATATTATCTGATGGCTGTGGATATTTGCTTAGCCATTATTATCATCGTCACAACCATCATCATCACTTACGCCATCAGTATCGTCATCATCACCATCATCATAGTGACTGGGTATCAATTCAATCCATTCATCATTCCATGAACCGAATCCATCTCTTTCCCAACATCGGAAAACAGTTCGTCAAGTCAGATTGGAAAACAAAGACAAAACAAGGAAGGGTGGATGGAGACGCGGATGAGTAACGACCAATGAAGTGAGGCTGCAACTCTTCAAGCGGAACTTTAATCAATGGAAATTTTTTTCACCAAACGCTGTAAACCAACCGTTCGTACATCTTGCCTCCTCACATCCTATGGACACCAACATCTTGATACCCATGCTCTTCGTATGGATACCCACGTCCCTACTTCCCCCACGAATACCCATGTCTTTCTATCCATTCCCCCTGTGGGTACCCACAGCTTGCTATCTATAGGAGGTTTGTACATCCATGTCTTGTTAACCAAACCCATTATGGATACCCTCTCTTCTAAAGACTACCCACCTGTCTCTTGCTTCTTTTTTTTTGTATTTCGGAGTTGTACTTTCAATCCCGTAAAGTGTGATTGCACTGGTACTGCTTAAAGATGGATGGCCGTTAAGTGAATCGATGCTAAGACATTAGTGGCTTAAGTGAACTATCGGAATATGTAAATTGCTACATAGATTATATAAAGAAATAATTAATTAAATAAATAAACAAATAAATAAAATTGGTATTATAATATTTGAATAGAAATTAAAAAACCATCGTAATTAATTACCGACCTTTATAAATTTAATTACATATTTGTTTTGGAGGTCGAATTAATTTATTAATTTAATGATTCCTCATATCAATTTCTTTGGTTACAAATCTGAATAATTATGCTCAATAATACAAATAAATATAATATATATAATACAAATATATCAAAATATATATAGTATATATTTTATTATAAATTATATATATAAATATATATATAACAATATATATAAAACAAATACATATAATACAAATTCAATCTAAAATAACGTTAAATATTTGCAAAAATATTTAATAAATGTTTCTAAAACTTCCAAATACAAAACAAAAATCTTTTTCGAAGCTAATTGTGACTTGTGGAGAAAGAATTACCGAGGTAAAGGCGCGATTAAAGAGCCAATTGAGGACATATTTGGCTTTCTTTGTCCTTCCATTCGTTCGCAGTTTGTTTGCATTTGTATCTCTTGACAATATTCGAATATGTTAAAAGTTGTTATTTTAGTTGAATTTATTTATTAAAGTTGATACCGTTGTTGTTATTATACATAACAAGTTATATAATTATGTAACGTAATTGTGTAATATAATTTTAATAATTGTTTTAAATTTTAATAATAATTTTATTATTTTAAAATTATAATATAATAAAATTACAATTATGCAATATAATTTTATAATACGATTAAGTATCTTTCGGGACGCATGTCCAGAATTTGTTTTGTTAATAAAAACAGCTTCTCTCTTGAAGAGCGTCAGAGAGACCTCCAGCAACATAAAACCCATCCTTCATCCAATCTTGACGGGCAGGATGAAAAAGACCTAGGTCTACAATCCTCAAACCTTTGGCTTCAACTTTGCTTTCAACTGCGGTCGCCTTTGATCCAGGGCTGGCCCTTGTCTTCCAATCTCTTTGCTATGGAGAAGCTTGCCCTCTCTTTGCTACGCTCCGATGACACTTCACCAACACTCTTCGCATTCTCCAACCACGGATTCCGTGTGTCATAATGGTTCTTAATTCCTCGTCGCCAATGTTGTATCATTAATTATTTTCTTCCATGTGTTGGTTAAATAGATTCTTTTATGCTATTGCTGCGAACGTAGTAAGAGATGTCAACGCGAGAGAACTATTGATTGAGAAAACAAATTGTATTTCCTTCAAATTACTCGCTATTTCCACCCTCGAATATAGCTTTAAGCACCGCTTGGTTTTTAAAGAACATAGGAATTTTGTCCTCATTGCTTCATCTTGAGGATCCTTGATCGAAGAGAAGTCGCACGTAATGTCTTGACGAATCCGTGCTGCGATCTCGGAAATGCTTTCTCCGATGTTTCTATATATGCCCGATCAGGATTTGTACCTTTCTCTTACTATTGTAATAACCCGGGGTCCTCAAATTAATTATGGTAGGTCAGGTTTATTGAAAGTATTCGGATGGCTTGGAAGATATTCAAGGCCCTATTGCCTAAGTCTTTTCAGCTGCTAATTCTCACTCTCCTTGCCCGTTTCCCGATTTGCTGAGCTGCATAATCAGACCTAACCGAAGACTCTGTATAGTAGCCCTAATTTAAATCTCCATATAATTTTAAATAATTCTTTGGGTCATATAATTTTAGGGTTATAACACTATGAATTGTCTTGGATTGAACCGGTTTTTCATGTAAGCGACACTTTCTTGTATTGTAAAAGTGTTCAGTTTTTTCGGTGGACTTTCTTGCTTCGCCAGGGTACTGAGTAACTTTTAGATGGAAGGATTTTGTCTAGTGAGAAACACGTGCGGTTGTTTATCTTCGGGGACTGACTGAGCTGTTACGAAGTTTGTAAACCTAGTATTCAGTAATCTTTCCTAGTTCTTTCGAAGTGTCGATCCGAGCCAGAGTCACCATTCTGTTTATCAGCGCACCGAGTTTTCGTAATGTCACGTTGCCGATGTTCAATCTCATGGTTTCAAACCTCATCTTGAACACTGAAACTTTATCTTCTAAATGTCTTCAAAACCTCCCTTCGTAATACAAATCACTTGGAGTCTGTGGCATAATCTGTGAAACTGTGATATGCCTCTTCATTCAGCTTCGACAAGAGTGCGTCTGTCTTGTCTGCATCCGACAACTTCATTGGTTTTCCTAGAATCGCTTCGAAATATCCCAACTACTTGGGAAAGGTCGGCCCGGACTCAGGATCATAACTGAATTGAGTTATCTGTCTCATGAGCTCCGGGAATAGATCTGATTTACTGTCTGTCTATGCGGCTTCTTTAGACTGGGGTTTCAGGGACTGGGAGCAATTGCACCACTCTCATCTGACCTGCTTCAACTTCTGCAGTTTGATGCTGGTTAGCCTGCAAGATTCTCTCGAGCAATTTACCGAGTAGTTTGTTACTCTGCCTCCTTTCTTCCATGTATTGGTTAACCTGTTTCATGAGATCCGAGTCTTGTATCATAACGGTTCTTAATTCCTCGTCGCCACTGTTGTATCCTTAATTATTTGATACGTAATAAGAACAAATTTCAAAGAGAGTTGCCACCAAGGTCACGGCGCTGACCTTGCACATCATGGCTTCTTCTTGGGCGTCGCCCACTACATCAAGTAGAGCATCCTTACTCCTTTCTTCCTCCTTCCGCGTATCGCAGTGGACAGGAGTAGTTGCAGCCACGGTGTCTGTGCTGGATATTTTGATTGTCAGCCATCGTTCTTGATCTCTTTGTTCCCTTTTTTCGCGCATTATTTTCTCTCTCTGTTCTTTTTCTTCGCGCTCTTGTTTCTGTCTCTGCTCTTTTCCTTCATGGTAGGAAAGGAACATCATGAACATCTCTGCTACCGATAGTTCTTGAGCATTAGACATCCTCGTCGCCAATGTTGTATCTTAAATTACTTGCTATATAATTAAGGACTACTTTAGTAAGACAACTAAGAGGTGACAACGCGAGAGAACTATTGATTGAGAAAACAAATTGTATTTCCTTCAAATTACACTACGCTCGCTATTTCCACCCTCGAATATAGCTTTAAGCACCGCTTCGTTTTTTAAAGAACATAGGAATTTTGTCCTCATTGCTTCATCTTGAGGATCCTTGATCGAAGAGAAGTCGCACGTAATGTCTTAACGAATCCGTGCTGCGATCTCGGAAATACTTTCTCCGATGTTTCTATCTATGCCCGACCAGAAATTGTACCTTTCTCTTACTATGGATTGTCTTGGATTGAACCGCTTTTCCATGTAAGCGACACTTTCTTGTATTGTAAAAGTGTTCAGTTTTTTCGGTGGACTTTCTTGCTTCGCCAGAGTGTTGAGTAACTTTTAGATGGAAGGATTTTGTCTAGTGAGAAACACGTGTGGTTATTTATCTTCGGGGACGGATTGAGCTGTTACGAAGTTTGTAAACCTAGTATTCAGTAATCTTTCCAGAGTTCTTTCGAAGTGTCGATCCGTGCCAGAGTCACCATTAGGTTTATTGGTGCTCCGAGTTTCCGGAATGTCACGTTGCCGATGTTCAATCTCATGGTTTCAAACATCTTCTTGAACACTGAAACTTTATCTTCAAAAATGTCCTCCAAAGTTTCCTTCGTAAGGCAAATCACTTGGAGTCAGTGGCATGACCTGTGAAACTGTGATATGCCACTTCATTCAGCTTCGACAAGAGTGCGTCTGTCTTGTCTGCATCCGACAACTGCATTGCGTGTTTTCCTAGAACCGCTTCGAAACATCCCAACCACTTGGAAAAGGGCGGCCCGGACTCAGGATCATAACTGAATTGAGTTATCTGTCTCCTGAGCTCCGGGAATAGATCTGATTTACTGTCTGTCTATGCGGCTTCTTTAGACTGAGGTTTCAGGGACTGGAGCAATTGCACCACTCTCATCTGGCTTGCTTCAACTTCTCTAGTTTGATGCCGGTTAGCCTGCAAGATTCTCTCGAGCAACTTACCGAGTAGTTTGTTAATCTGCCTCCTTTCTTCCATGTATTGGTTAACCAGTTTCTGTTACGCTCTTGCTGGGAACGTAGTAAGAGATGACAACGCGAGAGAACTATTGATTGAGAAAACAAATTGTATTTCTTTAAAATGACTAAAAACACTACGCTCGCTATCTTTCACCCTGAACCGTGAGGTTCCTAAATTCACAACCATCAGAATTAAAAAAAAAGTTATTGCGAAATTAATAAAAATAAATTGTAATAACATATATAATCGAATATAAATGAATATACTTAAATATGGTATTATACTTTGAACAATTATTTAACATTAAAGCAGTTTAAAATAAAATTCCTATAATTAAGATGTACTTATAAATAATTTATTTTCTCAGACGCTCCAGAAACTCAAAGATGAGTTCTTCTGGTCTCTTTCACTGAAAGTGTACCTTTGCACTAGCAAATATCTGCTTGGTGAAAATCCTTCCTCGAACATAGCTAAGACAGCATCATGGATGAGTTTGTCTTCCATTGTTTTGCTAATCCATATCGTAATATATGGAATTGTTAGCTTCACCAAGAGCGTGCAATAGAATAGATACCAGTCGATACTCGGGAAATCACACATCTTGAAATAAGTTTCGTAGCTACATATTCATCGCCTCCAGACTTCGGCGAGTTCAAGTCCAAGCTGGGCGGTACCCCAATGTTCAGTGAAAATGTCAACTGCTCCACATCGTATTTATGACGTGTTCCTTTACAATGCGTCTAATAGCTGGCAAGCTTACGTGCGAGAAAACCTGTTTTTATTAACCCAATTATAATTTAAATTTATAAACCCAATTCTCGACCTGTGTCCAGTTCAATGTTATATTTATGTCACCAACGATGCAAAATCATCGTTTAATCGTTCTCTTCAGAATCGATAAAATAAATTCGCTCTCAAATTTATGAATTTTAAGTTTATTTATATTTATTTGCATTGGCTTCTATGCAATCGATGTAAAGGAGAGATGAGAAATGTAACAGCTAAATAAGCATCTCATGAAGTTACAACCAGTCAGTGTTTCATAAAACATCTTTTAAGGAGTCGAGAATTTTCTCCTGCATATTTCTCCCGTTCATATTTTGAAATCACGCCCTTAATTTTATGCGGGGATGAATCATTTGCAATCGGTGATAATAAAAATAATTTCAATAATGACAAACTTGCAAATATTAGAATCCGTACATAATGCACGTTTATAAAATAATAATAATATTAATATTAATAATAATAATGATATATGTGAGCTACAGGTAAGATTCGGTTATAAATCTGAATAACTTTGAGAAATTTGAAAACAGTAAAGTTTTGAATTTTTATCTTTTTTGTCGAGAATTTGAAAATAAAGCGGAAGCAGTTTTCAAGTCCTTAAATCGGACAACATTGGCGACCTCAACTGCGTCGATCATTAGCGCCCGAGGGATCGGCGCTATACAAATAGTCGAGCGCCTTTCAAAGCGCTACTGCGGCGCTACATAAATGACAAACATTTTTCAATTCAATTCCAACTTCCGGTGTGATTTTAACGATCCCTCTTTCTGATTGGCCGGTTCGAAACCACGCCCACGAATAACTCGAACCTTGAGATTACTCTTTGCCAATGAAAAGGAAGATATCTTGATTGGTGACGTAAAGATGAGATGACGTCACTGTTACGAAATAACACCGTTATCAAGTCGTTGTGTATGTGTGTGTATGCGTATGTATGTAGGTATGCGTGTGTACGTGATCTGAACAGGATTGTGCTATTTGTGGACAATGCTGCTTTATCTTTCTCGTGCAGATCCTTGCGTAACAACAGCATTGTTTTTAATAATGTCAAACCATTTGTATCAGGTTTTTTTTATGATTTATATTATTTTTTTATAATTTAACCAATAAATATCATTTCATCACATCGTGCCATTCAGTTACGCACTTAAATGAAAACACTCGATGATTTGGGTGTGCCCTTTAAAATATTTTTCCATAAAATAATTATATGGAAAAATAAATTATGAGTTACCCGAACTTGAAAACATAAGACTGGTTGCTTGTCTGGTCGTAACATCTGATCACACAAACATGTGTGTGTCAAGGTCTTCTCAGATTTTTCACGTTCGCATGTTTTGGAAATTAAAAATTCATAAATTCATAAAAAAAATTAAATTAATGAATTTAAAGGAAAAAAATTCGTAAATTCATAATTCTCGCATCGAGGATTTATTTCTTCACACGCATGCTTCCGCGAAAATTTACATAAATTTCTGCGGCTTTTTAAAAACTGGATCTCGTAAAAAATACTGCGGACACGAAAACACCAAGACATTCGCAGCAACAACCGTAACTGAAACAAGACGAAGACTAAGCCGACAACACAACAGACACTGCAACATTAGCAACACCACCAACAATCAACGGCGACAACAAAAACAATAGAAACATCTCAACAAGCACTACAACAACAACAACAACAAGAACAACAGCAACAACAATTGAAACATCTCAACAAGCGCTGCCTTTATAAAGTCCATTGTCTCGGATTTAAACACGACGCCAAAGAAAAAGTCGACAACGCCATCATTTTTTAGGGTCCCATTGGAGGCCATGGAGGCCCTTTTTCTGGACAGCAACGTTCTCTTATTATTTCTTATTATTTCTCATTATTTTTATATTTCTGCTTTTTATTATTATTGTTATTATTGTTATTGTTATTTTTTTAAATATTTTTTTTGTTGGTATTTCCTTGAATTTAAATTTAAAATCAACGTTTAATGCCAACAGACAGTTTTGAAAGGTGAGAAGACTTAGAATAATGTGTTATTGATATTGTCTTAAAATAATAATAATAATAATAATAATAATAATAAATATATGAATAACTTGAATCATCAAGAATATCGGTGAGTTTTTTTTGTCGTCTCAATTTAACGTCAAAAAACCCAGGAACAATAAACAAAACTGTTTTAAAGCAGCGTGATTGCGTTGCTAGGATAATTACAGATGATATCTGCAACTTATTTGCATGGGAGATAGGCAAAGGTGAACATAGTTCCAGCACGTGGACCCATGTTCGTTTCACGATGTCCCGCAGTTGTAAACATTACAACAACGACGACGATGACGACGACGACGGCGATAACAACTTTAAAGTATACTTTTCATGTTCAGAGGAATGCCGGGAAGATACACTGCAAGATATACAAGTGTGGGATACCTGAGTTGCGATAACATAGCAATTATGGCATCGCTTTTTAAGGTAAAACAATCTCCTCAGGATAGTTACTGATATTACGTGGAATCTACCATAACAACAACAACAACAAAAATTCTCGCACACTATTGAGGAAACGTGCATTTGTGTTCCGTCTCTTGGGTCCGAGTAAGTGATGTATGACAAGCGGACACTACTTATTTCCAAGTACGTTGGCTCTCCACGCTCCACTGATTTTGTTGGAGGTCTTTTTATTACCGAGCGGATGCAGTATCGTAAATATATACTCCGTACGACCGTACAAGGGTGTGTACTGAATTATGTTGAATTACGTCCGAATCTTTAAACGGGTTCCGGGAGATGAAGCAGAAAAAAATTTCAAATATGGAGGAGTTTGGATTCAGGGGAAAAAAAATTCAAATAATTGAAAGACATTTTTGGATATTAAATTTATTTATTTTTCTTTTTTGGACAAAATGCTGAAACATAATATAAACACTGCAGGCATATTTACAAGAATAATAATATAGGTCATTATACTATTGCAAGAACTATTACAAAAATAGGTTAACGTCGAACAATTTGTTAAAATGTTAAGTAATAAATAATAAATTTTAATAAATCACGATTTAATCAATACATTTATTGAGTAATCGAAACAAATATCAAAAGCTATTTAGCATGAATATGTAAAGATATGTATATACAATGCATGACCCTTGGTCATTGACCAATCAGATTCCAGTGCCATCGTGGCCGACAGAAATACTTCAGTCAACAAAGTTTATTATAACTATAATTGTAAAGTTAAATATAATTTATTTGTCAATAAATCAATGTTTTGAATAATTTATTTTGTAAAATTTTAGCCGTAGAATCGATAATTTACAATGTTTGTTCACTTGGGGGTTTTCTTTTAGAAACTCGACTTGCAGATCTGACCCCGTCAGTTTTAAAGATTTCTCTGGTGTTAAAAATGACGACGACGACGATGACGATGATGATGATGACGATGACGATGAAGAAGACGATGCAATATCAATTGTCAGTCATTAACAACGAATGCCTTTCAAAATGGTCACACTGCAACATCCCAGAAACACCTCTCATGATGTTCATGAGGTACAAACTTAAACACTTTCGCTGAAGCTAAAGTGCTCAAGAGACCATATATACCTGCCGGATGGTTTAAGTGAATTTACAAGAATGGAACAACTTTGATTTCATGCAAATCACGGCTTATATTAAGAATATAATATTTAAATAGCATAATATTTTTAATTTGCTTTATTTAAATTTGTTTGATCGAATAACGAGTGTGTGTGTGTGTGTTTGTGTATGGTTTTGTTTAAATTTTTTTACTGAAATATCTAGTATAATTGAAAAATGAATGAATTTCGTCAGCAAGCGATGCATCGGCACTTAATTACAACTTTATTCTGGCTTTGTTTAATTTCTGTTCTCTCCAATTTTCATGTCGAGAAGGCATTGGTCCAGATTTTTGACTTGCTTTTCCAGTTTTTTTGTTGTTCCTTTTCGGCTTTCCGAAGAATCTCTGATCTTTAGTTTTTATATGATAGCGATCATCTTTAGAACCAAGGCACTTGCTTTCGACCTTCTGTCTTTTCTCAGTTCTCTTAGAAGGAAAGCTTACTGAAACGACACTAGCGAACTTCAGCCTCAAATCTTTCCCATCCAATCGCAACTTGTTGAGTTTCGTCATCGCAAAAGTGGCATCCGAGCGCCTAAAGAACAGGACCTCTCCATCAGCTCCACTGCTGGTTACATCTTTTCGAGAAAAGATTTTCACTCAATCGACGGCACCTGTCGTGCCGAAAAGACATCTGAGGTCGGGTCGAGTTACGCCGCGATCCAAGTTATTATAAACATTGTTTATTTTATTTATTTATTAATAAATTATTAATTAATAAATTATTAATTAATTGATATATGTATGTATTTATTTATTTGTTTATTTATGCATATCTGGTGATTAATGGTACGCCTAGGACCTTTAGTTTTCATAGAAAATATGTCCATCGCCGCCATTTCTATTATGTTTACCAATGTTACATCATCGTCGTCATCATCATCATTATCATTACCAGCATCATCGTCGTCTTCTTCATCGTCGCGGTTGTCATGGTAATGCAAATGAAATGTGAAGCTCAAGTTTCAGTCTCAGCAAACACACTCGGTCTTGGCGGTCGTGTATCAGGTGCCCCTCCTGGTTGTCATCATCACCGTCATCACTATCATCATCATCATCATCACCGTCATCACTACCATCATCATCATCACCGTCATCGTCATCATTACTATCATATCATATCTTAGCGGTCGTCCATCCGGTGCCCCTCCCGGTTGTCATCATCATAGACATAACTATCATCATCATCGTCGTCCTCAATATCATCATCATCATCATCACCGTAATCACCATCATCATTATCATAATCATCACATATCATCATCGTCATAGCTGTTACTTTATGGTGATGGTATTCATTGATAGATGAGACAAAATTATTATTTATGTAATTTATTTATTTATTTAATTTAACGCTCAGAAAATGTTGCTAAATGTTTGAATTTCAAAATATATACGAGAAAAAAAAACAATAATTAAAGGAATTTAAAAATAGAATTACAAACAAACGTACATCAATCGTCGAAAACTGTTGACGATAAAAACAGCAACAGCAAAAAAAAAAAAAAGACGCACGAGTGCAACACGACAGCGCCGTCAACACATGGAGACCATGGCCTCGAGACCACAAGATTTCAGGACCACAAGACCCCGAGGCCGCAAGACCAGAAGTCCATTAATGACTGGAAGAAAGGGTATTAAATGCTGAGAAAAGTTCAAAGGTCACGGGGCATCGAGGTCAGGGCCTAGTTTCACACCCCCAGGTAGCTGGAGAAAGCGGGTCTCGAACGAAGGGGCGTTTGAAAAAAAAGTAGAAGAAGAAAGCCGGAGGTGGGCCGTGGCTGGGCCGGCCAGGGACGGTCCCGGAAGGGCTGGAAATAAATTCAAGAGAGAATTACTCGGCAAGTCACGTGGCGTGCATCGATCTTGTCTGCCGAAGATGAAGAAATTAAACGCTCTCCGCGCTTCACGTAACTTGGATTTCAAGACCTCGGGGGTCGAATGGCAGGCCGCTCGGGTCGAGGCGTGGTGAGGAGTTGGGCCTCTTGATGATGATGCTGATGATGATGATGATGATGATGATTATTATTATATTAATAATAATTAATGATGATGATTATTATTATATTAATAATAATTAATAATAATTAATTAATTAATATTATAAAATTTGTATCATCGGGACTGACATTAAATTCCGCCTATTCTGAATATTTATGGATAAAATATATTTCATCGATAATGCTCCAGACATTGCAAGGAAACGTAGCTTGTTGTTGTTGTTATTATTGTTGTTGCTGCTGCTGTTGTTGTTGTCTTTGCAAGTCATTAATCAATGAATTGCCATCGATCGAGCAGCCGATTCAATAGTTTTTAATTTAAAAAAAAATAACCTTATTTCGAGAAAATTGTAAGAAATTATAGGAAAGCCAGGTTCCATCAATCAAAGCAAACAATCGAACGCATTCAGTCGCCAAAGAATGAAACATCCACACGGAGAAAACACCTTATGAGAATTCATCACAATTTCCCCTCCGTCATCATCGTCATCACTACCTCAACAACGACAAATAATAATAATAATAATAATAATAATAATAATAATAACAATAATAATAATAATAAGAATAATAAAAATAATAATAATAACAAAAACAACATCAACAGCAGCAGAAAGGAAAAATAAAAAAACTTAAAGAATATAATTTTTTTTTTTGAGTTTATGAGTTTATTAAGGTATCAAAGCAACTGAAAGAACAAATAGCAAATTGAACATGTACAATATTAAACAAAACAATTATGTACACAACACAATGAAACAAATGAACTTAAAATACAAAATAAACTCATAGAGTCAGTCTTAAGGAAGCGCAAGCTTCCGCTAGACAGACTGGCCCTGAAAATCATAAAATATATAATTCAACCATGTAAACTCAAACAACTGAGGCATCTCTCACTAGATGTGACTTATACAATTTTTTAAACAACAAGAACAATAACTCAAAAGGACATGAATGTAAACAAGTTAACTCCCTAATTGAATCTGGTATTGAGGTATATAATCAATAATAAATTAATGAAAGTAAAATGATAGTAAAATTTCCAAAGGATGTTTCGCTTGAGTGCTTCGAGATTCAAACCTGATTAAAAGGGGACCTTCGCGAACATTGGTTTTTCCAGGAGGATAATTTAAGAGGTGGGCGTGGCCTACTGAAACCCCTCGCGTCATTGGAGGGAAACGTTCTTTTGATTACTATTACATGGGATTATCATAATTTTTTTTTTTTAGAAGCGTTGTTTCGTTTGTATGTTTGTGTTTATGTTTCGTGATGTTTGTAAGTTGTTTGTTTTGTTTTGTTATCATGGTCTGTTCAGTTTTGTAAACAGCTTTTCCTCGCAACAATATGTTCTGAGATGCATTGTTTTATATTTTATGGTTAATTTATTTCTTTAAATTATACAATTAAAATTTTTTAATTCTTGTTGGGACGGCCAAAGATTTTTAAAACTAAAGCATAAGAAATATGAATTCAAATATAGCTGTTCATCATTGGGGATTTCCAAACGGAAAATTTATAATAATAACGTATAATCTATATTATAAGATATATAATTTAGATATATATGATATATAATTTAGATATAATTATGCAAAGAATGGATTTTCTCTAAAAGGTTCATTTCAAAACAGAAATAAATTTAAGAGAATATAATTATTAATTAATTATTAATGAATGAATAAATTATTATAATAGCTAGTGATTAATGTCGTGCCCTTCAGATCGCGAACTGATAACTGATACTGGATCTGATAATGTGAGCGGGAAATTATTTGTGGTTTGTTGTCCATAAGAAAGTTGATGAATGAAACTCTTGCTGTGCTCACGTGATGCTGTGATTACGCTCTCTTAACAAGTAATAATGGGGAAGATTACAATTATTATTATTATTGTTATTGTTATTATTATTATTATTATTATTATTATTATTATTATTATTATTATTATTATTATTATTATTATTATTATTATTATTAATGCTGTTGTTAACCGTGTGTCTCTCTATTCAATTTTTTGTGCGACCCTACCCTAAGGGACTCGCCCATTTATTGAAGATAAATTTATCGATAATAATGGATGGACGGACGGACGGATAGATGGATGGATGGACGGACAGATGGATGGATCAATGGCTTTGGAAAAGACGAATGGAGGACATCTGGTAGAACGAATGGATGTGGAGTTCCTGCTAAAATGAGGCCCCGATGGAATGAAATTAATCTGAGCACATCTCCGAAGCTTCTCCGTTGGAGTCCACGCTTCGATGACTTCCTGAGAAGACGGAGTTGCGTAATAATTAAAGATGACAACAACATTATCATTGGCTCCATAACAACAACAACAATAACAACAACAGCAGCAGCGGTAACAATAAGGACATCACAATAGATTGCAGCACAATAAAAGCGACGGAGTTCCGCATTTTCCCCTGACATATTCAATTTCTCAACCTTCAAGCAAAACTTTCCTCTCAATTATTGGAGAGATTTTCATAAGCGTCCGTTCCAGGGAATACATTTTTGATCATTTTTAAGAACTTTAAACAAAGAAAAAAAACATTAATTCTCAATAAACTCTTTATTTCGTTTAATTATAAATCATTTCAAAGTCAATATGAATGTTTTTTTTTGTTATTTTTTTATATAATCAAATTTCAAACTCAAACATATTTTTTAACCCCAAATGCATGCCTCTTGCGCTCTCATCAAATAAGAATATCGATGAAAGATGTGGGCATTTCGTCACGGATTCAACTTACGACTCTTCTGGAAAGTGTAGACGGAGTGATGGATCGATGGATCGATGGATGATGGACGGAAGGATGGACAGATAGATGGAGATATGGACGGAAGAATGAATGAAAAAAAGAAGAAGAAAGCATAACGCCGGAGTGGAGTTGGAAGAATGTATTTCCAAGATTCAATCATGTTTTTATGGCCTGGAAACGTTCTGACGATGAGAAAAGTCTGTGTGCGCTGCATGCGATTTGGAGCTTTAAAGTTGCTTCTGAAACTGAGGTCAAATCAAGAAATCAAAGCGTTCGAGTCGAACAAAAAGTTGTTGTTGTTGTTGATGTTGTTGTTGGTTTCCATCGACGGCTGTTAAGTAATAAGACTCGATGGTTTTAGGATTCTTGATTAATTAATTAAATGTTAATAATGATTGATTGTTGTTACAGTTGTTGTTGTTGTTGTCGTCGTCGTTGATGTTGTTTGTGTTGTTGGCATACGTTGGTGCTAATCAACAAGTTCATCAAATTTCATTTCATTACTTGAATGTTACTCGTTCATCGCTTGTCACAAAATTTATTACTGGTCAAGTTTAACCTCCTTATTTTCATGGCGGTGGTTATCATTATTGACTCTCGCTTAAAAGATCATTTTTATGCCATCGTCGTTGTCATCATCATAATCATCATCATCATCATTATCATCGTCATCATCATTATGTTACGTCGACGTCATCATCACTATAGCCGTCGTCGTCGTCATCGTCATCAGGAGAGAGGGGTACATGTGCGAACAATTGGCATTCATGATAGGTTGGGCTTGAAATCTGATAAGAAACTTGGATCAGTTTCGATCGTCCAAACTGATTTATGAGACTTTTGGGACTTTCCGAAGTCGAAGACTGAAACATGCTCACGATGATGATGATGATGATAATTGTTTCCATGGCAGCAATAATTGTTTTTATAATAACAACAACTTTTTGCTTCAATGATAACGCTGATAATGACAATAAGAATGTAACCGATAGTACTGAACGAATTAAACTATAATATATAAGCTATACGAGTGATACTTTATTATGCTGCAATGATTTATTTAATTTGTTTATTAATATTATAATATTATTCAATGTCATAAGGTCGTAATTATCATAAAAATTAATTATTCATGAGGAATGGAAAGAATTTCCTAGGAAGTTGTGCCTCTTTGACCGATAAGTCAATCAACAAACTATTTATATCACCCAACTAAGCAGGTTCGAAGTTATTTTGTAATAAATCATCTTAAGTGATTGTTAACTCATAATTAATATTCAACAATAAAAGGTTAGCTGATTAATTAACACTATTCTAAATACGTATAAATGTAATGGAATCATTTCAAGCTTTTCAGGAAAATTCATTCACTAAAACTTCACCAACAAATTACTGGATTAATTAAAAATTCAAATTAATTGATTGTATTATTAATAATTCTGGCTATTGATGTTTATTTTGTGATGAATTGGAAGCGAGAAACAATTGATTGCACCTCGTTAACCCCGTTGGTGACTCATGATCTGGTGATGGACGTTTGAATCATACGTAACGTGTCTACAGAAGTTGTCACAAGATTTAGATTCATATTTGATGGATTTATAAATGAGTGAGTGAGTGAGTGAGTGAGTGAGTGAGTGAGTGAGTGAGTGAGTGAGTGAGTGAGTGAGTGAGTGAGTGAGTGAGTGAGTGAGTGAGTGAGTGAGTGAGTGAGTGAGTGAGTGAGTGAGTGAGTGAGTGAGTGAGTGAGTGAGTGAGTGAGTGAGTGAGTGAGTGAGTGAGTGAGTGAGTGAGTGAGTGAGTGAGTGAGTGAGTGAGTGAGTGAGTGAGTGAGTGAGTGAGTGAGTGAGTGAGTGAGTGAGTGAGTGAGTGAGTGAGTGAGTGAGTGAGTGAGTGAGTGAGTGAGTGAGTGAGTGAGTGAGTGAGTGAGTGAGTGAGTGAGTGAGTGAGTGAGTGAGTGAGTGAGTGCATAAAAATAAGAAATACAAATAAAAATAAGAAATACTCTTGAAGTTATGAATGCGTTGACAAAACTTTCATCAATCAATCGAACGTTCAATAAAGCGAGCTACTTCGAGTCTCAGACATTTGTTCATCTCAACGATTATTTTCACTCTTGGCCCGATCGTTGCACAGATTTATAGATCTCCCTTCGACGTAATCGTCATCATCACCTTCATCATCATCGACACCACCACTACCAGTACCATCATCATCATCACGTCTCTTGTGGTCCCGCCCTGAAGACCTTGACGTCATCGAAAGTGTCGAGGAGGATGAGAAAGAGGATGGCCCGTTTAATTGGATGGTAATAAATTTCACGCATGATTGACTCCATGGGTGGACGCCTCCATCCATTTCTCGACCCTGAGTGGGGGGTACTCCATCAAATCGTCGAAGTAACTTTAAAAGAATCGAATAAAAATGTTTTTATGAAATAATAATGTTTTTATGAGTTTATTCTCATTTATTATTTCTATTTCTTGGGTTGTTGTTACGTGGCGGATATAATCTAGATAATCTAGATTCGTCAAGCAAAACGATCTCAATAATCAATTTAATATTAATAGTTTAAATTTTCCAATAAAATTTATTTATTTATTTTTTTAAATGTTATGGATTTTGATTTTCATATTATTTATTATTATGGCCGAATAAATATCAGTGGACTTTTCTTTCCCCAGAGAGGCATGGACGTACATTCATGGGGAGTTGCTTCTTACCAGTCTGTAAATCAATGCATTCAGACTGGTCCTATAAATAACCACGAGTTGGATCATCATCCATCCATCCATCCATCCATCCATCCGTCCATCCATCCATCCATCCATCCATCCATCCATAATTTAAATTTTGGGATATTAACTCAATCTGTTCCAAACGTGACAATATTTTTATTTAAAATCACTTGATGTGGCATTTACTCGGTCCAATTTTAAATAATATTATTTAAATAAATAAATAAATAAATAAAAATATGATTATTTTGTTTGTTACAGCTTCAATAGTCGATGCTTATTAATTATTACTAATAATATTATCGTTAATATCATCTAATGCCAGTCACCCTCATGAATATTAATGAACGTTTCGTATTAAATGCAAGAAATTGCCATTTCCGTAGGAACGTATGGTAAAGAAATCGGTGCTTATAAAGGGAGTAAATGATGATGATGATGATGCTTATACTGATGATGATGATGATGATCACGGAGATGATGATGATGATGATTACGAGGATGATGATGATAATGATGATGGTGTTGATGGAGATATTGATGACGATGATAACGATAATGACGACGACGACGACGAAGTTGACGACGGCGATGATGACGATGATGATAAACATTCTTATTCACACGTGTTTGACATAGAATCTGGAGAACCATCGATAATGAATGTTCCTCTTGGGTCTCCATGCATATCTTTCCAACGATTTCATTCCTCCATCCATCCGTCCGTCCGTCCGTACGTCCATCCATTCCTCCATTCTTCTCTATTTGAATTAAGATTGTATTATATTAAATAATTAATATATTGGAAATAAATAATAATAATAATAATAATATTTACAATAATAATAATAATAATAATATTTCATTAATGCCCTATTTAGAAATTTAATTTTGAAAAAAAAAAGATTAATCTATGATTATCATTTACTAAATTC
>CM067537.1:3347500-3352500 GCA_034509925.1 Hirudinaria manillensis
TTAATAATAATTTACTTGCTGAAACGCAAAACATTTGACCACCAAATATATTTAAATTTTAATTTTAAGCTCTTTCTTCAAGAACTCATAAATAATAGCAAACAAATATACTTAAATAAAGATTGGTTTTAAACATGAAACATATAATATCAACCTACCAATGACATTATAATATGGGCATATAATAAACGGTATATAATAGTTATAATAATATACTCGTTCAAGAGTTTCTATCAATACACCAAGGCGTTGGCCATTTGACGCTCGGGAAAAGACCGAGGGACAACCAGGAAAGACCGGTGACGACCGGGAAAGACCGGTGGCATCTCGGAAAGACGAGGTCGCCCATGGCCCAGCAAGTCAGGTGCGACAAATCACTTCTGCTACCTCAACGACTACTGAAATATGCCCTCAGGGTTCCTACCGAAAGGAGAGGGAGAATGATGAACCCATCACTGGACCTACGGATTTCGACCGGCCTGTTATAACAATCACTGATTTTAGGACTGCCCTGGACAATGGCGCGCCAGGCAGCAGGTGTATTTGCGGGAAATCTTTTGCTTCAAGGAAGGGAATGAAGATCCATCAGACAAAAATGGGTTGCATTGAGAGACAGCGTCCTGTCGCGCAAGAGCCGACACATAAAACGCCGAACGACACCGGGCAGGAGGCACACCACAGTCCCGAGTTGGTTCGAGTCTCTCTTCCAGCATCAGACCCAGTCAGGCAAAGGATCAAATTTCCTCCAAGCAAAGACATGAAAGTGTGGCAAGAACTGGATGGCAATCTCGCAACCGGCCTCAAGAGAGTGATGAAAAGAGAAGGCACTATGAAGAGCTTCTCCGATTTCATCTACGCTTCCTGCCTAGAGAAGTTCGGGTCTGTCGAAGTCAAGCGCCCCACAAAACCCAAAGAATCCAGGCGGCAGATCGAGCTACGAAATTTGAAGCGCGAGAAAAGGGTCCTTCGCAGCAGATGGAAGAGTTCGGGTGAGGCCGAAAAGGCCGGTTTGATGGTGCTGTGGGAGGAGGTCAAAGGAAGAATCAACACCCTCCGTCAAGTAGAAAGGGCGAGACAAAAGAGGTACGAAAGAAGGCGAGCAAGACAAGAATTTTTCAGAGATCCGTATCGCTACGGGAGGTCACTGCTCGAACCACCAAAATCAGGGACTCTTGTTGCTTCAAAGACGGAGCTAGAAGCACACCTCACCAAGACGTACACCGATGCTCTTCGCAGCACACCGCTTCCTCAGAGAACTGAGATTCTGGAAGCACCTTTCCCGGATCATCCATTTCAAGAGGCAGCTCCATCGATCGAGGAGGTTAAGGGAGTCGTGAAGAAGGCAAGAAACCGCTCCGCGCCCGGGCCCAACGGGATCCCATATCTGCTTTACAAGAGATGCCCAAGAACGCTCAAGCTGCTCCACACAATAATAGTTTCCACCTGGGCCAATGCCGCAGTCGACAACGAATGGAAAGTAGCGGAAGGTGTGTACATTCCGAAAGAAAAGGAATCTAAGCACATAAATCAGTTCAGGCCTATTTCGTTGTTGAATGTCGAAGGGAAAATCTATTTCTCATGTCTAGCGGCAAGGCTGACTACGTTCATGACAACAAACAAGTACATCGACACAGCAGTTCAAAAGGGAGGCATCCCAGGTGTGCCGGGGTGCATTGAGCACACCGCAATGATATGGGAGGCGATCCAGAACGCAAAAAGGAAACAACTCAGTCTACACGTCGTGTGGCTCGACCTGGCCAACGCCTATGGATCGGTGCCCCATCAACTCCTCTGGAAGACGTTAGAGATCCACCATGTTCCTGGAACGGTGATTGAGGTACTCAAGGAATACTTCAACGGTTTCGTGATGCGTTTTTCCACAAAAGATTGCACCACGTGTTGGATCCCTCTGCAGATCGGCATAGCCATGGGATGTGCCATTTCTCCATCGCTGTTTGTGCTTGCCATTCAAGTCGTTCTAAATGCAGTAGGAGCTGAGATCCCCGAGATGCGTTTGGGTAAAGGGGTGTTTATGCCTTCAGTAAAGGTTTTCATGGACGACACCACCATCGTTCTAAACAGGCAGCAGATTGTCCAAAGAGCCCTTGACAAGCTCAATGATCTACTCCAATGGTGTCGCATGGCTCTGAAGCCCGCAAAATCCCGGAGTCTTTCTCTCACAAGAGGGAGAGTTCGCAGCGACGTGTGCTTCACCGCCGGAGGACAACGCATTCCGACGGTCTCAGAAGAGCCAGTAAAGAGCTTGGGAAGAGTTTTTGACGTGTCCCTCCGCGACAAAAACCAGGAGGCAGCCACTGTCAGTAGGATGACCGACGGTCTGAGAGCGATTGCAGAATCGCCGCTACAGGGCAGATTCAAAGTCTGGCTCCTGCAGTTCGTCCTGCTACCAAGACTGCTGTGGCCATTGACCATCTACGAAATAGGCCTGCAGTCGGTAGAAGAGATGGAAAGGAAAATAAATCGGTGTACGAGGAAATGGTTCGGGTTGCCGCCTTCGCTATCGTCGATCGCCCTGTACAGCAGAAGCACACGGTTGAGGCTGCCCCTCAGATCCATCGTTGAAGAATATAAAATTAGCAAAATCAGAACTCAATGGTCGCTCAACAACTCCAGTGACAGCAGGGTCCGCGACGTCATGCCGCAACTCCGCTCGGGAAGGAAATTCAGAGCCCAGGAAGAAATTGAGGAATCCGAGGCAATCCTAGCCTTCGAGGAGAAAAGAGGACCCGTGCAGGTAGACCGCCATGGAGTCGGATGGAACCATTTTCCAAGATGGTCCACAGCGAATGTGCAGACAAAAGCCGCCATGATAATCCAAGAGAGAAGGCGTGAGATGGAGACCGAAAGGATTGCGCTGGCAGTGCAGCAAAGCCAGCAAGGACAGTGGACAACCTGGGAAGACGTCATCCAAAGATCCATCACATGGAAAGACATTTGGAAAAAGTCTCCCCTCCGCTTGGCATTCCTCATAAGGTCGGTCTACGACGTGCTCCCTTCCGGGTCCAACTTACAGAAGTGGGGGATGGTTCAAGACGCCAGCTGCGAGCTCTGCGGAGGTGAACAGTCACTCCGGCACGTGCTTTCATCATGCACGTACGCCCTTGCTCACGGTCGCTACACTTGGCGACATAACCAAGTCCTGCAGGTCGTGGTCGAAGCGGCTAAGACGGCATGCTCCCAGGCGAATGCCCGAGAAATCGCGGCACCAAGAAGAATGTACTTCTTAAGAGAGGGCTCAACACAGCACCGCAAAAGGAACATGGCCCAAATGAGGGACTTGCTGTCCACAGCCAAAGACTGGACAGTTGCGGCAGACCTGCAGGGAGAAAGGCACTACCACCAGGTGCTACAAGAGAGCGGCAAGCGGCCTGATCTGGTGCTGGTGTCGGCAGCAACCGATTCCGTCATTATCGTAGAGCTGACGGTCCCATGGGAGGACCGAATTGATGTCAGCAATGCTCTGAAGAGCGACCGTTATGAAGAGCTGAGGATGGATTTAGAGGGGAAAGGTTATAGCGCCCGTGTGTTACCAATAGAAGTCGGAGCGAGAGGGCTGGTAGGCAAGTCTACATACGCCTTTCTCAGGAAGATAGGCCTTTCAAACAGGCAAACCAAACAGTTCGTCCAGAAAATAGCCGAGTCCGCAGAATCGGCTTCTCACTGGATCTGGACAACGAAGGACCGAAGGTAAGCCTCAGACACGGCGAGGCTAGTCGTCCCTGTCCACTCCACCAAAACAGGGACTCCAGTGTAAGACCAGGAAAGAGACACCCCGGACGGCATTCACACCAAAGTGATATAAGAAGTGCCGTAATGGCTACTTTGACGGTTTTTCGGACGGCGGAGCCCTCGCGGAATTTTTCGTAAAATGGCGGTGCGAGTATTGTTTGTTTGTCGGAAGTCGTTGTCTGGTTATCGGAAGAAAGTATCTGGCAGGGACATCCGCTTGATCAACGGATGCGGCCCAGCCCCCGAGAGTGTCAGGATTCAGGGCCGAAACACTCGTAGAAGGGGCCATTCCTCTGAAGATCCCTGTCAGAACGCTCGTTCAAGAGTTTCTATCAATATATTTATACCATATCATAATAATAATATATAGTATTTTATATAATGGTACAGAATAATACATATCAGCTAATTAATCAAGAAATAAATTAAGAATTAAATTAATTAAGAAACTAGTATCTAATGAAAAAGAAGTTTTAATACACATATTAAACATAAAATTATTAATCAGAAATTATTGATATTATAAATTAATATAACATTTATTATTATAAATAGTAATCTTTGGAAAACGAATTCACAGAGGCTCCTGCAAAAAGGAACGTAATAAAGTACGCCTGTTGTCCTGAAACGTACATCGACATAACGTTTACGATTCACATCAGAAGAAGGACTTTGTACTACGGCTTCAACCTCATCATCCCCTGTGCCTTGATCTCCATGTTGACCCTCCTCACCTTCGTCTTGCCACCTGATGAGGGAGAAAAGATTGGCCTCGGTTGGTCATTGGAATGGCATAATAACAATAATAATAATTATTATTATTATTATTTAAATAATTAATAATTAAACAATTTAATAATTACAATAATTATACTAATTATTATTATTAAATATTATATAATTGTTATTATTATTATTAATAGTTATTATTCATATTTATTATGATAATTATAATTATTCCTATTATTATTGACATTAATTATTGTAAATATAATAATAATTATTATTATCTAGTAATGTTAACTGCAAAATTTGATTACATAATATAATTGCAAATTGAGTATTAAATATTGTTATATTGTAATAAAAATTGTTATTATATTGGAATGTATTTATAAATAATATTTTTAATTATTTATTTATGTTAGTTATTAATAATATTATTATTACCTTAGTTAAGCTTTAAAAAATGATCTTAACCAGTTGTTTTATTATGTAATATAATAAGACATTATTAAGATAATCAGACC